>BQNB010011471.1:49449-81327 GCA_026074375.1 Tanacetum coccineum | reverse complement strand
ATGAAGAAACTTGATAACTGGAATTTTAAAGTAACTTAAAAACTCAAATTTGCATTAAAAACTTGAAAGTGTTACAAAGCTGAAAGTAAAAGCTGTAAATGACTTAAAAATTAAGCTAAGATTAAAAACTAAAATTAATTAAAAACTAACTAGTTGCCTCAAAGGCTTACAAAAGTTCTATTTATAGCCGAAGTCTTCCTCTCTTGGACTTGCAGCTTATGCTTCTTTTGGAGAGCAAAAACGAAGTGTGCTTGTTGTGTGAGGGGATTCTAAAGCAAATCCCAGCCTTTAATTTCATTTGTGCTTCTTTGGAGTCAATCTCAGCCATTGAAGATACTTGGGAAAGGTGAGGGATTGCCAACATGGCTTTTATACAGCTGGGGGGGTTAGTAGGGTGGATGAAATGATTTTGGCTAGGGTGAGAAGTGGTTTTGCAGGGTAGAAGGTATGGGAAGACATCCAAGTTGTACCTGGGTTTGTTGGGCGGGAAAGGTTGCTTTTTGGGTAAGTTGGCAGCTTGGTCCCCTAAAGTCTTATAACTTCAATGCAATCTTTGCCCGGTTTGCAATTTTGACCCTTGTCTTTTTAATTCTTGTAATACAACTTGAGGTTTGGTAATTTTAGTCCCTCAAGTTGTATTTTCTTCACTTGGATGACTTAAGACTTTGTCCTTTTCATTCCGTGCTTGGTTTTGTTTGTTTTTGGCTTTCTTTTTGTTCCTTTTCTTGAATATCCGTTTCCTGCACAATACAAATGCAAAACATACAAATACAATGTATTTTTGGTACGCTTTTAGTCATTTAAGTCCGTTTTTAATTGAACAAGGTATGTGTAATTAAGCACATACCAAAATCCCCCATACTAAGGTATTGCCGTGTCCTCACGCAATGTTATGAAGTAAACACTCAAGAAAACTAAGAATCTCAAACCCCCTCGACTAATTACCTTGAAAAGTAGCAAAGTGTTCGTCAAGGAGAACTTAAAGAATCAATAGCTTTGACAAGTCCCGTTTTCACCAATTTTATATGTACACTAACTATCCCTAATATTTTTGGATTTTCTTTTTTCTTAACTAACATGCTTGACTTACTTTATTTAACAACATTGGGATCATAGAATGAGAAGCGTTCATAGAAATAATCTACGGACGTCCTGACGGATAAATTCATCGCTCTCGATTTTTCACTAGATCCCAAACAATAGCAATTATACATGATCATTTATCAATATAAGTCTAAATGTTAAGAACTCATACTTATGACTTGTGAACTTTTTACTCCCAACATTGGATATTGATTTAAATGTGTGTACTCCATTTCAACTCAAACCATAGATCAAACATTATTTTCATAGTCCAGTATTTCAAGATGAATCTAGACTCAAAACGAAAACAAACTTATTAGGACTTGTAACTTGATTTTAAAGAATGAAATTTTAACTGTAGAACTTTTTGCAATATCTTCATCATCATAATCATAAGTTCTTAAAGCTAGGAATGCGTTGCTTAGTTTGAACACTACTTGGCCTCGCTCCCTAGCTAGGATATCACAACCAACGGACCGGGGTTCTTTAGTTTGAAAACCACCTCCGTTGGGCCTAGAGTAGTGGGAAATCACATCAACACATTTATTCCTATATGGTTATGGATAAGGTGTCTTTGTTTGAACCCTCACCTAGACCTTGCTTCCTGTGAGATATCACAACACACCAAATCCTAGAAGTTAAAAGATGTCTTAGTTTTGGAAACCCCCACCTCGTGGTTGCAGGAGTGGGATATCACGACACATCTTTTACCTTGTCTATGTACTCAATATGTATGCTTCTTTGGCATAATTTCCAATATTCATGCATTTTTGCATTCATTTTCGTTCTTGCTTCTTTGGCATTTTAAACTTTAAAATTACTGAACAGAAAAAACCTCGCTTTAAGGAATCAAGTTACCAAATTGAAGCTTTTTTATAACATCGTATTGACTTAGTGAATTGATATGAGCACGTATGATTAGGTGGATTGAAGCTAATGGGAGGAAAAAGCCACAAGTTACTCATATAAGCTTTAGGGGAATCGTGCTCAGCACATAAACTTATTATTTAACTCTATCATCTTCTTGTTCTTCCAACTTATGGAAAGCATTAGCCTACAATTGAGGTAGGGTAAAACTACGCCTGATCGAGTCAAAAATTATTCTCATTCTACCCATTAGGAAAATCAAAACTGTGACAAAACACTTATTTTATTTTTGAAAAAAATAAATCTTAAATTTTTCATTTTTTTTTGGTATTTTTGCAAAAAATTGGTGGTAAAAACGGGATTGCGTGATGACAACAGCTGCAGGTAAACAAATTAAATCGATGTCTCCCCCCATATAGAAATAAACAACGTCATCGATGTTTTCAAAAGGGCACCTACGTAAATCTAAGGGCCGTTTATGAAGTGTGCCAAGATAAATCGTTAGTCCGTTAGATTTGGATACTGGATTCCCAATATGAAGCTGAGGGGGATGTTTGAAATCTTGTGGATGGAAAAGGAATACTAAGAGCACGAGAGTCTTCATCAATCGGGCATAATACTGGACAATTATCAACCAAACACGAATAACACGGGTAATGGATGAGGCGAGCCTCCATACAACAAGGGGAAAACATTATTCATTTTTTACATAACTACGATAAGCATTGGGGTGCCTCCCACGATGCGCTTGTTTAAGGTCGCTATGCTTTGACCCGACACCTGTAATTTATTTTGGACATTAGGGAATGTCTGGAGATCCGGGACTACCCATTGTGGTACGTCCCCTCCAAAGTAGTGTTTAATACGATGACCATTCACTTTGAAATTTGGCCCGGAGTTTTGGGATAACTCGACGGTGCCGTATGGAAAACTTGGGTTACAGTGAATGGTCCACTCCAGCGGGTTTTAAGCTTGCCCGAGAAAATCTTCAATCTAGAGTTAAAGAGGAGGACTCGATCACCGACGTTAAAAACGCGGTTTTTGATCTTTGAGTCATGGATTCTATTTGTTTTCATCTTGTAGATCAAGTGTTTTCATAGGCTTGATCACAAAGTTCCCATTAAGTTCATTGAGTTGAATTTTTTGTGATCAACCCGCGGTTTGATATCATGTTTGATGCTTAAGGGCCCAGTAAGCTTTGTGCTCGAGCTCAATCGACGTAAGATGACTATGCCTTCCCGTACACTAACTTTTATTGAGTACACATATGGTGTTTTGTAAGACGTGCGGAAAGCCCATAGTGCGTCATCTAGACATTTATCGGACCAGAGGCATTGATTTTCGCCCACGGTCCTTTCAAGAATTCGTTTCAAACCACGATTGGATACCTCAACTTGTCCACTTGTTTGTGGATGATACGCGGTGGAGAGACGATGAGTGACTCCGTATTTAAGCATGACCTTTGCAAATTGGTCATTGCAAAAATGGGTTCCGCGATCACTTATGATTGCACGAGGGGCACCGAATCTGGCGAAGAGAGATTTAAGAAATTTGCAAACAACTCGGGCGTCATTGGTGGGGAGTGCTTTTGCTTCAACCCATTTTGATAAGTAATCGACTGCCACGAGTATATATTTGTTCCCTCTTGAAGACGGGAATGGCCCCATAAAATCAATGCCCAATGTCATAAGATTTCTCGCCAAACTTAGATAGAGTTTTGTGGCATCTCGGTCACGTTGCGAAATTTTGCCTTGACGTTGACAAATGTCACATCGGGTGACATAGTCATGGGCATCCTTGTAGATCGTGGGCCAATAGAAACCTGAATCGAAGATCTTTTTAGCGGTGTAATTGGCACCGTAGTGTCCCCCAGTGGGTCCACTGTGGCAAGCTTTAAGAATGTCAAAAGCTTCTTGCCCCGAAACACAACGCCTAATTACTTGGTCAGCACAGATCTTGAATAGAAAGGGGTCGTCCCAAAAGTAGTGTTTGACGTCTTTGAAAAAAACTTTCTTTTCTGCTGAGAACGACATTTCTTTGCTCACAAATTTCCCCCGCTTGGTAGTTTGCAAAATTCGGCAATCCCACGGGGGCATTTTCATCATCCACGAAAGGTAATCATTCCCTAGTGTCTAGAGAGGATACGTTTTCAGTTATTTCCTTTTTCTCGTGTTCGCTTTGATGGGGATTTTCAAGTCTGGAATGGTGGTCTGCGGCACGAAGATTTTTCTGCTCTTTTTTTCACGGATACACACATTCAATTCTTGGAGCAGCAAAATCCACCGGTGCAATATTGGCTTTGCACCTGTTAGCACAAGTACTTGAGAGCCGAATGGTCCGTATACACTATGCTTTTGGACAAGACAAGATATGGCCGGAATTTCTCGAAAGCATACACACACGACAAGTAATTCTTTTTCCGTTGTAGTGTAATGTGCCTTGAGCACTCGGATTATAGTTTTGCTTGCATAGTGTATCGGTTGGAGAGCTTGGTCTTACGTATGCCCTAGGATTGCCCACTGCAAAATCACTTGCATCAACATGATTTTCAAAGGGCAAGTCCCAATCGGGAGCAACTAGAATTGGAGCCTGGGTTAACTTCATCTTAAGGGTTTCAAATGCTTCGATGCATTCCTTCGAGAAGATAAACGGAGTTTCTTTTTCAAGGAGGTGGGTCATAGGCCGGGCAATTTTGGAAAAATCCTGAATAAATCGTCGGTAGAATCCGGCGTGACCGAGAAAACTGCGAATACCCTTCACGGTAGTGGGATGAGGTAATTTTCTACATGACATCCACTTTTGCATTTTTAACCTAATCCCTGATTTAGAAATCTTTTGGCCAAGGACTATGCCTTCATTGACCATAAAGTGGCATTTTTCCCAATTTAACACAAGATTGGTGTCTTCACACCTTTAGAGCATTTTGTCTAAATGGGAAAGGCAAGAGGAGAAAGAATCACCAAAAAACTGAATAATCATCCATGGAAAGGAATTCATGTTTTCTCAATCATATCGTGAAAGATTGCAACCATACACCTTTGGAACGTGCCCGGTGCATTGCATAACCCAAAAGGCATGCGACGATAGGCAAATATCTGTCAAGGGCAGGTTGAATGGTAGTCTTCTTTGATCCATAGTGGGTCATTTGGGATCTGAAAGTAGCCAGGAGGAAATTTCAAAAAAGCATGTACTAATTTCTCGGCTAATCTTTCAAGCATTTGATCAGTGAATGCTAAAGGGAAATGGTCTTTACGAGTTTGCTTCATTGTGTTTTCGATAATTCGTTGACAACTCGCCATCCCCGTAAACCATCATAGTGGGTATAAAATCATTTTCTTCATTTTTCACCAAACGTTATGCCTCCCTTCTTAGGGACACATTGAAAAACCGGGCTTACCCAGGGGCTGTCACGGATAGGGTAAAATAACCTAGCTATCAAGAAGTTTGTTACTTCTTGCTTAATTACCTTTGGAATTTTGGGGTTAAACTCTTACTCTGAGGTTGAACTTTGGGTTTTGGACATTTTCCTCCATAAAATCTTTATGGGTGCATATTTGTGGTCTTATCCCCTTAATATCAGAAAATTTTCCATCTTTGGCAAAGTTTGTGTGACTTGTGAACCTTGATTCAGGTCAACCAACAGAGGATGAAGGTGCAGTTTTAGAAAGCCCATATGAAACCCAACCCACACCTTCTCCTACTCACCCAAGTGAAGATCAGTCTGAGCCACAGCCTGACCCATTCCTCAGACCTTCTTCTTCTAACCCAATTCCTGATTCCATTCTAGAAGGCTCTGGTAGGAATCATGGAGGTCAGCCATCCAGTGATAGATCCTTATCAGGAAATGAGAATGGCCTGACACTCCAAAGTGTTTATGATCTTTATGTTTCCTTTTGTAAATAGGTTACAACTCAAGCTGCACAAATTAAGGATTTGAAGGCTTAAATCAAGCAGCTAAAGAAGAAGGCTAAACCTGTTATCTCACACCATAATGCTTAGATCAAGAGTGTCTCCATGAAGAAAAGATTAGCAAGGAAGAAGTCTTTGAAGACAAAGTTGATGCAGTAGGAGTCTGTATCCAAACAGGGGAGGAAACCTGCAAAATCTGAACCAACAGTGCATAAAGATCTAGCTTTTGATGATCTTGATGATGCAATGGATTACATGGAGACTGAGGATGCTCATGACGAGGGGATAGTGAAGGACAGTAAAGAAACAAGAGTAAGTACTGAAGATCAAGTTAGTACCGACAAGCCAAATAAATGTACTGGTGAGATCAAGTTAGTACCAACAAGCTAAAAGTTAGTACCGACAAGCCAAATGAAGGTACTGTTGAGCCAAATAAAGGTACTATTGAGCCAAAAGATGGAAATTCATATGAAAGTGCTGCTCCTACAACTGTTTTCAGAGATGATGAAACTATTGCTCAATTTCTGGTTACCATGAGCCAAAATAAGACTAAGCAAAAAGGATTTGAGATTAAAGATACTGATAGACCAAGAACTACAACTGAAAGGTCAATCTTAACTTTGAAGCCACTTCCAAATATTGATCCTAAAGACAAAGGCAAGAAAGTACTTGAGGAAAAAGCTAAATCAGATGCTGAATCAGAAGGTGTAAATGAAGTTGAAAGAAAGTTTTCTCAGCTTGCTGATGATGAAGAAATAGCTAGAAAGGTTTAGGAGGAATGGGAAGTAGAAGAGGAGAAGAAGAAATTAGCTGAGGAAGAAGCTACTAAAGCTGCATTCACCAATGAGTATGATTTTATTCAAGCAAGACTTAAAGCAGACAAGATTCTTGCTGAGAAGCTTCAAGAAGAAGAGAGAGAAAAGTTCACCATTGAACAAAGAGCCAAGTTTCTTCATGATACCATTGTTGCACAAAGAAGATTTATTGCTCAACAGAGATCTGAGGCTATCAGAAACAAGCTTCCTACAAGAAATTAGCTGAGAAACCAAATGATAACATACTTGAAGTATGTAGGTGGATACAGACATGCTCAGCTGAATAAAAAGAAGTTTGAAGAAATACAAGTGATGTATGAAAAGGTAAAAAGGTCATATGAAAATTTCATTCCAATTGGTTCTGATAAAGATGAAAATTTGATTGAAAAGATGAACAAGAAAGCAGCTGGTATGGATAAAGAATAGGTTTCTGAAGAACCTAAAACTACTAAGGTTAAAGCTAAAATTAAAGAACCTAAGGAGAATATTAGGAAAAGATCAGAAAGGAGACTTAAGATGAAAGCTCTAAAGAGGTCTAAAAGTCAAAAGACCGATTCTAATCAAGAAGAGGAGAATCAACTAAGAACCTTTCTAAAGATAGTTCCTGAAGAAGAAGAAAAGATTTATTATGAAGTTCTGGGCACTAGGTATCCTATCATCAACTAGGAATCAAAGTTTTATGATTATGGTCATTTTGGAAGAGAGTTGATTTACTAACAGAGATTTTTAGAGCTGAAGAAAGATCAAGTGGATTCAGACCTATTCTGAGAAGATTAAACTTTTTGATAGGATGGATCTGTTGCATACATAGTCTAGTACTGAAAAGGTTTGAAACAACAACCCTTTTTTAGATGGAGACTGTATGAAGCTTGTGGAGTTTGCATACTAGAGCTTAAGGATGGGACAGTCATCTACATGCTAGTTGAAAGAAGGTACCCTCTCTCCAAGGAATTGTTGCAAAGAATGCTTGATTTGGGATTGGAGGTTGAAGAGGAAAGTACTGCTGCACTACATTTGGTAAGATTCATTAAGCAACAGCTTAATGAAGAGTAATGCTGTGAATGGAAGTGAGAAGGGTTTGGGTGTTGGCTAACCACCACACAACAAATGGTCTTCAATTCACCATGTCTAACAGACATCAAGAATTGACTAGTCCAGAAGCAAACGGCTTCTGGTAAAGACTTCTCAAATCCGTTTATGGTTGACAATTTACCAAAAATTGTATGGTTCTCAACTCACCTTGCTTCACAGTGAAGAGTTGGCTAGTCCAGGATCAAACAGTTCCTGGTAAAGACTAATCAAATCTGTTGATAGCTGATAGTTTGCTAAAAACTATATGGTTATCAGTGCACCATGTTATGGCAATGAAGCATTGACTAGTCCAAAAGCAAACGGCTTTTGGTAAAGACAAATCAAATCCGTTGATAGTTGATAGTTTACTCAAAACTATAAGGTTATCAATTCACCTTGTTGTTTACAATGAAGAATTGGCTATCCCAGAGCAAACGGCTACTGGTAAAGGAATATCAAATCCGTTAATGGCTGGTAGTTTGCCAAAAACTACAAAGCCAACTTAGTTGGATGTTGCTGTGTTGCTGAGAAGATATGTTGCTGATAAAAATGGATAGCTGAAGATGTCAAAATTATCAAAGATCAGATCAAGATTTGACAGAGTGTTTGGATACATCCTCCTGGTCTACAAGATGTTTACACTAAAGAAACATGAAGTTAAACAAGTTCAACAATCATGTTTAGGGGAGGATTGTTGGGAATTATGCATTCCTGACTTAGTACCGTTAGTTATATTAGTTAGTACCGCTAGTTGTAATTTGTACTGACAGTACAAAATGTTAGTACTGATCAGATAGTTAGTACCGTTAGTATAAAATAGTTAGTACCGTTTATAAGATATGCATGAGATATCTTAGGAAAGGATATGCATGATCTTTATACGCGTTTTGTAAAGCCCATTAGGGTTTCCTTAGTCTATAAAAGGAACCCTAGGCATAGTTAGTAGATATAGTTCTACACAGATCAATAGAGATCGATTAGCAATCATAGTCTTTGTAATCTGTAACCTAGGCAGATTCAAGTGATAATATAAAGTTCTTTTGTGATTCTTATTATTGTTCTTCTTAGCATTATTGATTAGTTTCCGCATAATCAATAGTGTTCAAATCAATGTTTCATTATTGTTGCTTTAGAATTATCTAAAGGAACAAACCCTTTACAAGCTAAAGGTTAAGATCTATTCAGTAAACAATCCAACAAGTCCTCCCCTAAATAAGATCATATACACTTTGGCTCTGATACCATTATCCTCCCCTAAACATGATTGTTGAACTTGTTTAACTTCATGTTTCTTTAGTGTAAACATCTTGTAGACCAGGAGGATGCCAAATAAATCCATGTGAAGAAAATGAAGATATTTCTTGATAGAAGATGTTTGTTTTGTTTTGAAGTTGTCCCTATGATGCTTTCCCTTTTCACATGATGAACATGGTTTATCTTTTGAGTAGACAAGTGAGGGAAGACCAATAACAAGATTTTGTTTTACCAGTTTGTTGATTGTTTTGAAGTTTAGATGTGCAAGTCTTTTATGCCAAAGCTAGTTGAGATTTTCAGAGGCTTTGGCAAAGAAACAAGATTCTTGAGCAGAAGATGTCATATCAAGAACATATACTTCTCTTACTCGAGGAGCAATCATAATAATTTCCTTGTAAGAGTTGAAGATTGTTCCTCTTTTCTCATCAAACGGAACAATATATTTTACATCACAGAGTTGACTGATGCTAATTAAATTGTATTTAAGGCCATTTACAAATGCTACCTTTGTGAAAACTATACCATTACATTTGATAGAGCCATAACCTTCAGTTGTACATGTAGAGTCATCTCTAAACACTACTTTAGGTCCTGGTTGTTCCATATATTTGTGCTGGTAACTTTTGACACCAGTCATATGCCTTGAGCATCCACTGTCTAGGTACCAGATGGGCTTCCTGATGTCACACACACAAATACGCTCAACTGGTTAGTTTTGCTTAGAAACCCACGTTTTAGTGGGAGTCTTAGATCTATTAGCATTTGATGATTCAGCTCTAGTGTATTTTAGAGCTTCAGCCTTTTTGGCTTGAAGTGCTTTACCTCTTTTGAACCATTCAATGTCATAGTGATCAGTTATGGTATGATTTAGACTACCACAAGCTTTACAATTTTTGAAGGCATGCTGAGGATTTATTAGATTGACTCTCTTTCTAGAGAGATAATCCTGTTATGACCATTTGTGTCATGATCATAACTTCCACATAACTTACATATGGGATAGTATAAACATTCATTGGATAAATGATCTATACCACCACAGTGAATGCAAGGTGGAAAGAAGCATTTTGATGGTCTTGGGATGTTAGGTCTTGAAGACATTCTACCCAGACTTTTGAGATGCTGAGACATGTTCATGGTAGAAATGTATTCAGCATGATCACAAGTTCTGTGATTAGTTCTCTCACACTTTTTGCAAAACAGAACCTTATAACAATTTTTAGTTAGATGATTGTTTAGGCCACACAGCTCACAACTCTTTTTGAATTGTGTTTTGTATTTGTTTTGAGGTGTGTGTTGTGATTGATCATTTCTGGAGTGAGATGACTGGTTCTTGCTAAATTGTAATTTTAAGTTATTTAGTTCTTTCATTACAATAGCTAAGGGAGGATCATCTTCAATTTTCACACTCTTTAGTTTACCAGCAGGAGCTGAGTGAACTTTTGAAGCTAAAGAACTTTTGTTACCCTTAGTTGGAGTTGAGGATGGTTCATTTATTATGACACTTTTTAAAGCTTCAGCTTTGAATGCGGATTTTGACCTTAAAATTGATTTGATGGTCTTTGGTCCAGAAATAGGTTCAACACCATCCAACTTCTTTAGTGGAGGAAGTGGGGTGCTACAGACTAAAGATTCATTCTGCTAATATCTATTAATCATCGTGAAGAGTTTGTGACAGCAACTGAATGATCTGTTGGTGTTTCTATGTGACTAAGATGGGGTATCCCTACAGTATCATGATTTGGCAGAATAAAACCTTCAGCTTCGGACAACCAGGGTCTTTCAACACCAGGTATGGTCACTTTTATGTCATCAGCTAAAGATTTTATAAAGACTAGGTCTTTTAGCCTTGAACTGGTAGAAATCTCAGTGAGTATTGATCAACTCCTAGAATTCTCTTCTTTTGAGAGGGAATTTGTTCACAAATACACTGATTTACTTTGTTAGAACTGTTAAGCCATGTTTTAGTGATTGCTTTTAGCTCTTTTAGTTCAATTCTTAAGTTTTTATTCTCTTTGAGAATTTCAATGTTTACATGTTGCATGGTAAGAAAATCAAGTTTTGCTTGTTTTAATACTAAAAGCTGTTCTTTGCATGCATTTAGTTCATGAGCAAGATTTCTATGTTTTGACAAAAGGTTACTTCTTTGTTCTTCAACATAGTTAAGATCAATACACAAGTAATCTAGACAGACTTTTCTATCATCATTATCTTCCATTTCAAGAAGAGTGTGTACCTTTCTCATAGAGATCTTTACCTATTTACCATTTCTGGCACCTTATTTGTTGACAACATCATTTTCTTCAGCTAGTGCCATAATACTTTTACTTCCACCATCTCATTGTCATCTGATGACACTTCTTCTTCATCATATTCATTGGCTTCATCGATAAGACCTTTGTTCTTTACCATAGAGGCTGAAGAGCTTGAACTCAGGAGAGCCAGTTAAGCCTTGACTTTGTTGTATTTGGCTTTAAAGTCTTTGGTAGGTCTTAGTTTAGGTTTGTGTTGTGAAGAACTAAGAGGTTTTGGTTGAAAGGGTGACTGATATGTGGAGAGTGAAGTTTTTGACCAGCAGTCTCTTGCAAAGTAACCCTTCTTACCACATTTGTAACATTCAGTTTGGTCAGTTTCTTTTGCACTGCTGAACCTTTGAGTACCTTTCTTGAAGAATCTTTTAGATTTTGCTAAAAGAGCTCTTGCTTGATATTCTTCCTCTAGGTCATTCACGATACTTTTTTATGACTGCTTCTTGTATCTCTTTATTCATCAGGAATATCTTGAAAAGTCCCTGGAACTATGGAGGAAGAGAAGAAAGTAGTTGACAGAGGTGTTGCGGAGACAAGAGATTTGTTCTTTTCTGTCTCATAAATACTGTCTATAAGGTTTTCTTTATATTTAAGTTTACGAAATAGAGAAGCAAGCTCAGAATCTTTCACATTGTTTGTGTTTCTAAGACTTTGGTAGAAACTTAGCCACTTTTTGGTAACCCATTAATAAAACCAGTATTTATCTCAAGCTTTGAAAGTTTGATGCCATCATTTACTAACTCATTTATCAAAGATTTATGTAACATCTGAGAATTTTCGGATTTTTAAGATAATTATTTTACCCTTTGACCTTTAGGATTCTGCTTGACTTATAGAACGATCATATAAATAACGTTCTTCACGACTCGTGACTCTAAAGCAATTTCGATGTGAAACGAATTCTGGACAACCTTTTCAGTTTTGCCCGAGACCTGGAAACGAGCCGAAAAGGGCTAAAACAGCACCGCAAACATTTTTCGAGCAATATACAACGCGGACACACAAAAACAATTAAATTTGTTTTTAATTATCAGTATTTATAAAAAAAATAATAAATAAATATTAAATAAATTAGTCATCATTTTAATTAAAAGCGTTGCGGATAACGCGGATACTCGAGTTGAAATCCAATTTTATTTTGGACAAGACGAAACCGGTTCACAAAATAAATAACAGATATTTTATTAAACGTTATAAAATATTTATGAAACATTATCAAGTAAATACTCATTTTTATCAGAAAAATGATTCGGAAAACAATGACGCAAGTTTCGAGATTTGAATCATCCGTTAAGTCGCTCAAACGAGACCCGAACCAATATATTATAAAAGTTTCTTAACATTTACACATTTGGTCCCTGTGAGATATTTACAAAAGTTACCCCACACTATGTAAACTTGCCATTTTTCTTTAAATGTTTTTATATAAATAAATTTTTACATAACAAATCTTCATTTTCCATCTCAATATATACACACACAACATATCAATACTCTCTTTTTTCCCCCTACATTCCCTCCCCTCTCATACCCCACCGCCGGCCGCCGGCCACCACCCTCCCACCACCTTCTTCTCCGGCCAACATTCCGGCCACCACCACGTCACCGCCGCCGGAAAACTTTTCCGGCGGAGTTTTTCCGGTGAACCCCAAAAATGATTCTCGTGACCGGATCTACCCAATCCCCTAGGTCACTCTCCCTCACCGGCCCATCCTTCCGGCTGCTGTTCCCACCGCAGCCAACACCACCACCTCACATTACACCAACACGACCATATCATGTATATCATTTCTTCACCCAGTCACTCCATCTTCACCGAAACCACCACCACAACCGCCACCTCCCAAGGGTGCGCGTGGTTTTATAACCACCAACAAGGGTGCGTTTTGGGTTATAAAACAACAAAAAGGTGCGTTTGGTTTCGTTGAAACGGCCCCAGAAGGTGCGTTTGATTGTTTTATTATAAACCACCACAAGGGTGTGGGTGGGTTCGGGTTATGGTTAAAACACCAAGGGGTGTTCGTTTGGTTTGTGGGGTTTGGTCTCAGCCGAGGGTGGGTTTGGTTCGCGTCGGGTTGTTAATACCACTAGCGTGGGTTTGGTTCGCGTTGGGTTGTTAATATCACGAGGGTGTTCGTTTGGCTTGTTGAAACCTAGGGTGCATTCGGTTGTATAAAGAAAACACACACAGGGCGTAATTATGTTATGTTCGGGTCCGGCTGTTGAACACAGCCTAGGGGAGGGTAGGGGTGTGGCCATCGGGTTTAGGCTTTGGGACAGCCGGGAACCAGCCGGGGGTGTTTAGGGGTGATTGGTTTCGGTGGTAAGACACCACCGACGAAGGGGTGGTGTTTGTTTCGGGTTTATAACAGCCGGGGGGTTGGGCTGTCGGGTTGGGTTTAGCAGCTAGGGGTATGAGTTGTGAGGTTGGGTTAGGTGATAGCAGCCAAGGGGGTGTGTTCGTGTCGGGTTCGGTTTGGGTTGTACACCATCATAGGGTCCGTTTGGTTTTGTACCGCAGCAAAAGGGGCTGCGTTTGGTTTAATTTCGACACCAAAAATAGTGCGGCTAGTTTATATAAAAACAAGGGTGCGTTTGGCTGCGACACAGCCCACAAGGGGCGTTTGGTTGTGGGTTTAACAGCCACGAGGGCTGTTTGGGACAAGGGTCCGTTTGGTTGGGCGTGTAACAGATTTGGGTCCGTTTGGGTGGATTAGCAAGAGTAGGTGCGTTTGGTTTAGCGAATCAACGAGGAAACGACGAGGGTTCGTTTGATTTATATATATCAAAACAACGAACGAAAATAACTTAAGTTTTAATAAATATTAAAACTGGATAACTATTATTTGGTGGTTTTTAATGGTTAAATAAATATAAAATTTATTAAGTGAGTTAAGATGAATTAACAATAAATATATATTAAAATTTTATGAATATAAAATTTTAACGAGATTTATAATTTATAAATCGGAACAAAAGGGCGGTTAAGGGTTATATAAATACAATATTTATTAGTTTGTGAGTTTCGATATAACAACGTGAATATATATGTCATATCTATAAACGTGGGAGTTGAAAATGGAAGGGCAATACTTGCGACATATTATTTTATACTAGAAAGCGCGCGCATTTGATTATTGAAAAAACGAATGATTTCAATATATTGATTAAAAGGAAAACATAGAGTTTTAAGAAATGAAAAACGATATATATACGGGAATTTCGTGGCAAAGTGTACATAACTTTTATATTTAGTAATGTTTTACTAAAAGTTTATATTATGTTATAAACCGATAAAGAGACTAAAGTTATATTTTAAAAGATATTAAAATATAACTATACAATAACCTGACAAACGTACGAAACTATATTTTTACCATAAGATGGATGTTTTAGCGCGACAGGTCGAGGAAACGAAAATTATATGTTTATATAATATTTATTTTATATTTTATAATTTTCAGCTAGAAAGTAACACCATAACTATTGTAAAAGTTTTACAAACGTCGTGTGTTTAATTTATAACTTAAAGACGTGTGTCTACAAGGACTTTTTAATGATTGAATGAGTTGTCGAAATAATTGGTTTAATTATTTACTCTCACCTTTTTATATAATACTTGCAAAGTATTATACAGTTCACATTAATCCTTGAGTTGTCTTTCTTTATTATATAATTCGCGGTACGAGTTATACAATGGTTTATTTTTCATATGTAATATATATAGAAAAATATACACACTTTGGAATATCAAATTTATTTATTTAACCAACCACCAAACCATTTCAAAGATTAAGTCTAAATCTTTTATCAACGCGTCGTGTTGACATAACAATTCATCGGAAAACCCAAACACATTATCCTAGGCTAGTGGGACTTAGCCGTTAAGTTAAGCTGCATCATCTCGGTCAAGCAGCTTCGTCTTCCTTTCGTATTGTGCATATTAGATGCCTATCTGTCAATCACTCTTCATCATCAAAGTGAATTAGATGCATACCTCTCAATCGATTCTTCAACATCAAGGTGAGTTCATGGCCCCACGTTTTAATGTTTTACATATATTTTGGGGTGAGACATGCTTGTTACAATTCAATACGTGTTGATTTCAAACTCGTTCAGTGTATTTTCAACTCGTTTGCTTAACTTGTTTACAAACGCATTCACATGTTGTTTACCTGTTTGGTTTACATACTCATTTATACATCTCGGGAGGGGTACAATACCAGTTTAGTTTTGAAACATAAATCGATACAATAATTATGATTATGAATTAGCTCCGGTTGGATGTTACAAGTAGTTCAATGCTGAGGGGGGTGTCCAGTGGGGACAATCCGGTGTAGGACCACAACGTCAAGTAATTCAATTCTGAGGGTGTCAGGTGGGACATCCGGTGTAGGCACACGTCAAGTAATTCAGTGCTGAGGGTGTCCAGGTGGGGACATCCGTTGTAAGCACATGGCCATTGTTTATGTTAGCACCTTAGTTTCATGAACTTAGAGTAATGGTAATCATGGTTTTTATACACACTTGAATAAAGTGGCAATACATATTTTGGATATTTGAGCTCCAACTTTGACCGTACTTTTGGGACTATTTGGGATAGAAATGGTCTTGCATATTGTTACCCAGTAATTGATTCTAAAAATCACACATAATTTTGGACAGGACAATTGTAGATTTTTAAAATGGTCGCAAATTATTTTATGATACTGTAGGGAGAAGTAGTCTTAAACGTTTTTTTATGACACTGTATTGAATCAGTGGCGCATGATACATTTATTGAAACTAACGTTTGTATTACAGAAACCTATGAACTCCCAACTTTATGTTGACCTTTTATGCATGGTTTTTCAAGGGAAATTATATGCTCGGATTTCTTGAAGTGCATTGGAGTCTATACATTCAAGCTTTTCATTGTGATGCAATTATGGGACAAATGTATATTAAATTCAAGATTTTGATTAAATCAACGAGATTGTTTTACAAACGACACATTTAGAGGTCGTTCTCTTGTATCTAGCGCTGTGTATTATGAAGTAGCACCCCAAGTGGTATTCCGCTGCGTTGTCATATTTTTGGGGGTGTTACAGATTGGTATCAGAGCACTGGTTATAGAGAACTAGGTTGCATATTTTACCCTAGACTATAACCGTTTTCACAAACATTGCATCACATCAAACATTTTCAAAGTGCATACACGCTACTTGCTTATGTGCTTACATTACGTGCTGCATTAAGTGCTTACGTGACATACATATATATAATATATATATGCTTGCATTCCTTTCGCGTATATCGTACGCTTATTTATATAAGAGTTATTATATAAATACCAGAATATTTTTAAGACATTGTGGGTTGCACAATGGTCTCATTCTACTCGTCAGACATTGTGAGTTGCGCAATGGTCTCACTTCGTTCTCAGACGTTGTAAGTTAAACAATGGTCTCTAAGAATATTATTTTCTTCATAACTTTATACAATATAGTATTACACGAAGACCGTTATAATTTTTGTTTACATGGAATTATGTATGAATCTAAGTATTACAAGTCTTGTATGGGCGGGACTTGTAATATAAGGATTGATATGATAATTGCTATGTAAACAAAACCCGTCACAGTTATGTTTACATGGGATTATGTATAAATTTAAGTATCACAAGTCTTGTATGGGTGGGATGTGTAATAGGAGGATTTATATGATAATTGCTATGTTGACTGGTTCATCGAGACTTTTACCTGGTTTACTCTAACCGAGTACTCATTAACTATCTTGAACTCTAGGTCGATATTCTTGGGTAGTTTTACTCCCTGTCTCCGAAGACGAGTTTGGAATACTCGTCCCATACTCATTAGATCACATGCATCGTCATGTCATCCACCACCTTGAAGGTTATGTGAGTACGCGTATTGCATCGGGAATTATTAAGTAGGATGATTTATAATTTATTTATTTGAAAGGATTGGGACGCCTCTTCAGTTAAATAAAGAAATTGTAAATCCCCGAACCATAAGTTTATCATTTCTTACTTACATAAATTAGGACGCTCCTTTATGTAAATAATGAATTATAAATGAGTGGGCTTAATGGTATCCGATATGACACGAGTATGAACTTATAACCGATAATCGCCAAAATCCGTTAGAAAGGTCTAGAAACACAATAGTGTCTTACCACTCAGCAGAATCTTAAGGCCTCACTTGGAGCTACCTTATCTCATACTTAAGTTATTACTATTGTCGTTGCTAATCCTCGCGATCACGAACTGGTCGTGGAACTAACAGACTTGTTACACACTTGAGCTAATGGAGTCAATTCATCTACGAATTAAAGACTGAGTACCATAATCCGCCGTCTATCGCATTAGCTCTCTCGCGAGCTCCTCCCGTTGTTGAATTTTATTCTTGAGATATTGTTTCTCGGAGGGTCCTCACCCTCTGCATCCCATCACCATTGTTAGGGTTATTGTTGTTATGGTTGATGTTGTTGGGCCCTAGAGCGATCCCAGCTTGTACGACTTTATCCAATAGGTAATGCAACCCCTCTTAAACTAGGTAACCACCTATCGACAAAAGAGATAGTCGGACTATTCATTTCGGATCACTAGTACGAAGACTTAGGTCACGATACATCCTAGTACTGCCTAAGTAAGTCGGATACTTACTCCAATAAGTCTCATCCGTTATTAATCATCGAAGATTACAGAAATCAGGAATGAGACTCTACTCCTGGAACATTTGAAACCTTATACAAACATACTCACGCGACTACACATGCTCCTTTGATGTTTCCACTATTAAGAGACCTTCTTTATAACGCAGTTATATCAGTCATAAGATCTGTAATGATATTTTTGAGATACCTATTTTGATGGATTAAATATCCTGGTCAAACTTAGCCAAAATTTTTGGTATATGGAGAAGTGTCGAAACCACAAATTTTTGCTGAATAAAGTTATCAGCGTCTGGGTTAGAACGAGTTTATTAAATCTTAAGTCTTTTCTTGGTCACACAATCGGTTAACACAAATTTAATCTCGGGACGAGATTTCTTTAAGGGGTAGGTACTGTAACATCCGGGAATTTTCGGAATTTTAAAGGACTATTCTAATCTTTGACTTTTCGAGTCTGACTTGACTTTTTGACTTTTGGTCTTTTATTGTCACATAAAACGATTACCGCGTAACTGGTAAAAAATTTC
This sequence comes from Tanacetum coccineum, assembly GCA_026074375.1. Taxonomy (NCBI): domain Eukaryota; kingdom Viridiplantae; phylum Streptophyta; class Magnoliopsida; order Asterales; family Asteraceae; genus Tanacetum; species Tanacetum coccineum. The sequence continues at coordinate 62,817 of BQNB010011471.1, read as the reverse complement.
GGAACAGATTTCAATAATAAATCATATTTATTATTACACACCTCGGGTACAAAGTTATTTTTTTTATTTGATTCGAAAACGAAAAAGATATATATTAATTCATAGTTGATTTATCAAAAACGAACCACTAAATCACGTTTTCACGATTCGAACTCTAAAACAATTTGATGTAAAACGATATTTCGGACAACTTTTTAGTTTTGCCCGAGACTTGAAAACAGTCAGAAGAGGGCTGAAATAGCCCCGCAAAGTTTTGAAATTTGCACGCAAGGTGTACCGACACAAAAATAATTAAATTTATTTAAATGATTATCGCTAATTATTTAATAAAGTATTAAATAAAATCATTTAACATTTTTATTCAAAAGCGTTTGTTGATAACGCGAAAATTCGAGTTGAAATCCATTTTTATTTCGGACAAGGCATAACCGGTTCATCAAATAAATAACTAATGTTTTTATAAATATTATAAAAACATTTATGAATTTATTTCAAAGTATTACTCATTTTCGTTGGAAAAATAATTTGGAAAACAATGGCGAAAGTTTCGTGCGTTGAATCATCCGTTAAGTCGCTCAAACGAGTCCCGAACCAATAAGTGTAAAACTATATTAAAAATTTACATAATTCACCCAAACTTGAGATTTGTCACTTTTGCTGTAGTAACTTTATATATATATATATAATATATATATATATATATATATTATATATATTAGATATATATATATATATATATATATATATATATATATATATATATATATATAAAGTTTATACACAATTTCATATTTATCAAAAAATACACACACACTTCACCACTCACCTCTCTCTCCCTTTATATTTTCCGACGAGCTTCTGCCGCCGCCGACCACCTGCCACCTCCGTCGGTCACCACCTCCGACCACCGGAAAACTTTTCCGACCGAGTTCAAAAATGTTGCTCGTGACCCGATCCTCATACCCACTCGTCACCACACGCCATTCCCTCCCCCACCCCTCCCCCCATCGGCTGACACAGCCGCCGCTTACCCCCTCCCTTACATCACCCACGTTCACGCACCTCAAATGGGGGTGCATTCGGTTTTTCTGTCGGCCCCTAGAGGGTGTTTGTTTTCGGTGACAGCCCACCCAAAGGGGTGTATGTTTCGGTGACAGCCACCGCACCACAAGGGTGCGGCTGGTTTGTGTCTCACCACCCAAGAAAGGGTGCGTTCGGTTTGTTTTGGCTGCCAACCACCAGGTAGGGTGCGTTTTGGTGTGGTCTCCACCAAGAAGGGTGCGTTGGGTTTATGGGCTGCCAACCACCCATAAAGGGTGTGTTTGGTTTGCGTCTGGTTTGTAACATAAGCACCACGAGGTGCGTTTGGTGGTGGCAGCCACCCAGGTAGGGTGCGTTTGGCTTAACAGCCGCCACCAAGGGGCGTGTTCAGTTTTCTTATGGTCACAAAAAGGGTGCGTTTGTTTCGGGGTTGCCATAAAGGGTGCGTTTGGTTGACTGCCACCACCACAAGGGTGCGTTTGGCAGTCAACCACCACCAAGGGGTGCGTTTGGTTGTTGTTTTCAACGTCTAGGGAGCGTTTGGATCTGGGTTCAGATTAGGGCGTGTTTGGTTTAGGTTATAACAGCCATGGTGTGTTTGGTTTGGCAGAATCGCACAAGGGGTGCGTTTGGTTGGCTGCCCAACACCGAAAGGGTGCGTTTGGGTTAACAGGAAACCGGTTAGGGTGTGTTTGGTATAGCAGAAACACGGATAGGGGTACGTTTGGTTGGGCAGATTTACACCAAGGGGTGCGTTTGGTTTGACATTAAGCACCAAGGGTGCGTTTGGTTTAGAGAAGACAACAAGGGTTAGATTGGTTTATACCTTGACAAATAAAAATAACATAAAGTTTTAATAAATATTAAAACCGGATATATATAATGGTGGCTAATCGGTTAAATAAATATGATAATTATTATTTTGGTTTAGTTTAGATATATATAAAAATATAGATATATATTTTAAACATGAGGATATTGCAACACGTTTTATTTGGAAAGTGGAAAAACATTAAGTTTTACGAATATGGAAAACGTTGAGTTTTGCGTATATGGGAAACGTTTTATAATATGGAAATGTCATGGCGAAATTTATATAAATTTTTATATGTAGTAATGTTTTACTAAAGTTTCTATTATTTTAGAAACCGATAAAAGGGACTAAATTATATTTTAAAGATATAATAATTTGTATTATACAATAACCGGATAAACGAACGAAAACTATACTTTTACAATGAGATAACTATATTAGACACGACTCGACGAGGAAACGAAATATGAATTTATAAAATATTATTTATATTTTATAATTGTCAGCTAGAAGATAACATAATAATTGTTGTAAAAGCTTTATAAACATCGTTTAACTTAATTGGTAATCTTAAAACGTACGATTACGTTTATACAAGAACTTTTTATTTAATTAAGTGGTGATTTCAGAAAACGAGTCAAACTAATTGGTTTAATTATTTTACTCACACTTATTATATAATACTTGCAAAGCATTATATACGTCACATTAATCTTCGGATTGTTTTTATTTGTTATATAACTCACGGTACGAGTTATATAAGGGTTTATTTTTATATGTAATATATAAAGAATATATTACACACGTTGCGTTACTTTTCAAATTATTTATTTAACCAACCACCAAACTATTACAACTTGAAATCTAAATCTTTTGTCAACGTGTCGCGTTGACGTAACCATTCATCGGGAAACCCAAATTCATTATCCTAGGCTAGTGGGACTTAGCAGTTAAGTTAAGCTGCAACTTCTTGATCGAGCCGCTTCGTCTTCCGTTGTGTCGGGCATATCAGATGCCTATCTGTCAATCGTTCTTCATCATCAATGTGAGTTTATAGCCCCTCTTTCACTTGTTTTACATTTACTTTACAAATCTCGGAGGAGAATACATGCTCAATACAACTTGTTTAGATACTCATTACAAACTCAATTACTTGATTTATATCACACTCTTCTCTACTTATAGATCTAAGTACTTAAAGCTATTTACAAATACAATGGTTAATTTTTATTGGACACAAGTGTTTTCGGTTATCATCTCCTGTTTACATGTTACAAACTGGTTGTAATAACTCATTTAACATAGTTCGCTATGGGATTACATTATTTTGACTTCATGTTTGGTCACAAATAACATACATTACATTTGAAATGATTACGAATTAGCTCGGAGGTTGTATGTTTATAGAGTGAAACAATGCTGAAGGTGAGCCCAGGTGGGGGCATCCGGTGTAGGCACACACACGTAAAATAATTCAATGCAGAGGAAATACCAGGAGGGGCATCCTGTGTAGGTCAACACATAAAAAAATTCCAATGCTGAGGGTGTCCATGTGGGGGCATCCGGTTGTCAGGCACATTAAAAGTAATTCAATTATTAGGGTGTCCTAGGTGGGACTCCGTGTAAGCACAGGCATTATTTCTGTAGCACACAGTTTTCATGAACTTAGAGTAATCGTAATCATAGTTTTATACTCACAATGTGATATTTACTGAGCCCTAAAGTAAAGTGGCAAATTTTTTTAACATACTGAAACATTTTTTGGTGACATTAAATTATTCTAATATAACTCTTTAGGATAATATTGGTACTTTTGGTGACATAAAATGTGTCGTGCATTCTTTAATAATCTTGGGATTTTTACTGGTACAAGTGATGACACAGTGGACAAATACCTTCATTTTGAAACTTACATACATAATTAAACTAACCTATGAACTCACCACTTTTATTGACCCGATTAAGCATGTTTTTTCTCAGTTGAATAAAGTATACTTGGCTTACTTGAAGTGCAATGGAGTCTATACATTCAGTTTTTTCATGTGATTGCAATTATGGACAAATGTTTATATCAATTTCAAGGAAATCATCGAGATTATTTCAAACGACACATTTATAGGTCGTGTCTCGTTGTATCCAGCGCTGTTATTATGACGTAGCCCCATCAAGTGGTATTCCCGTTGCATTGTGATTTTTGGGGGGTGTTTACACACCACCATCGCCCTAACTACTGTGCATGGACCCCGAGCACCCCACTATCACCAGACTAACTACCTGGTCAAATGCACCCACCTTCACCAGATTAATGTACCTGGTCAGAGAGCCCAAAGTACTTTGGTGCGCATCTGATGATGAGGTACCTATTGAGGATCAGCCTCTACGCCAGCTGATGCTGTTACCTACATCACCCATCACCAAAACCCAGCGCTATGTTGGTTGACGTCCGATCCTTTAGAGAGATGAACCCGAGGATGATCTACTAACGAGGAGATGATGTTGGATGATGAGTAAAGATGATGAATGATTAGCAGGAGGACGAGGATACAGAGGCATTGAGAACAGACAAGTCTGCACCCACACCACCTGTACCATCACCTAGACTTCGCAAGGCTAGGATATCTGGTCCGACCCCAGACACAGATGTCAGCTGCTACTAAGCACTCATTGCTGCGGTTACGGCTGCACTACCTTCATCACCACCACCAAACTCCCACTTACATCTCCGACTATCATCTCCACATCCCCATATTCCATCATTACCATTACCACTACATCACCACCTAACCCATACTAGCCCTAATTATGCTAAGGCACCATAGGGCTAGCAAGCGGACCATGATATCGGACGAGTGTTACATCTCCCACTACCATACCTGCACTCATCATCACCTTGCTATTACCTGCTATTGACCTAGGAAGGATGTTTCTCGAGCTGAAGTGCCGCCTCGAAAGAGGTTGTTGTTTGAATGCCTCTCGCTCATAAGTTTAAGTTGGGGGAGAAGTTCATCAGTCACTGCTGCTAGACAGCCTAGATTGGATGTTACTCATGCTACTGATTACAGTTTAGTTTGATACTAAAGGATTGCCACCCATAGATCCCTATGTATAGAGAGATTGGCTATAGGATTACGGATGTTTGGGATGACATGGTTGGGGATATAGAGGGGAGAGCACCGACCACTTTGTAAGAGTTGAGCCAGAGAGTGACAGATCTTGCCACTACTCTTGCTCGGGATACTCATTAGATGTATGTTCGATTTGAGGACGCCCAGGATGACCGAGCTCTTCAGAGAGCCCGAGTCAACACATTGTTTAGAGATAGGCGATATCATCTCCACACAACTATGCTTTTAGAGAGCGAGGCTAGGTACGCCCGACAGGCATGGTCACAGGCCATGGACTGTAACAGGGCGGTACATGTTGAGCTCCTAGCATATCGAGCAGAGGTCAGGGCATTGCATGAGCAGATCAGTGTACAACAGGGCAGATTCCAGTAGGGACACAAACCACGACAGTACCATAAGAGCCGAGAGCCCGCTAAGATCCAGAGCCTCAGGATGGACTAGTTGATGTTGGTAGTAGCTATTAGTATTGTATCATTTGTTAGCTATCATGTATAGCCTGCTAAGTTTTATGGGTAAGTCCAAGCTAGTAGGTTGTATGGATCTTTTGTTATCATTTAGCTATCTTGTATGACATGTTAAGTATTATGGGTAACTCCCAGCTTGCATTGCCTTAGGACTGTATTTTCATTTTGTATCTCATCTGTACTGGTCATTTGTAACCAAACTATTCATGTGTGAATATCAGATAATGGTATATGTATGAATTTCGGTTTATTTATGTCATTGTTGATATCACTTCGGTTGTATATTTTACTGTGTAATGTGATCTCATTTTATTTATTATGCATATGTAATATGTGCTTAATTACACATATTTTATATCCAATAAAACAAGCTTAAATGACCAAAAACAGACAAAAACTGCCAAATATATGTTTGTTTTGCATTTGTGTTGTGCAGGAAACGGATATTCACAAAAGGACGAAAAACAAAGCCAAAAACAACAAAACTGAGCACGGAATGGAAAAGTGTGAAAAGACGAAGCCAAATCGAAGCCAAAAAGTCAAACAGTCAAAGTCAAGTCAACTCCGAGAAGCTGAATCAGAATAATACAACTTAAGGGACCAAAATTGCCAAATCAAAAGCTGTGTATCTTGGTAAATAACTACAAGGACTGAATTTGCAATTTCAGTAAAATACAACTTTAGGGGTTAAATCTGCCAAATCCCTAAAGTAGTATTAACACAAGGACCTCCTATGTCATTAACATATATGACTTGGAGGGCTTAACCTGCCAACCTTTCAAAGTTGTATCACAACAAGGACGAATTTTGCAAATGAAATATAAGAGTTGGAGGACTTAAATTGCCAAATCAAAAAAACCTTTCCCTGACTCTTACAAACCTTATTTCCCGCCAACAGTTATCTTCCCCAAACCCCATCCTTTTGTCCCTGCAACACAAAAGCACAGAGGGTAAAACCCACCCCCTCCTCCACTACCAAACCTTAGTCACATGTTGCCATGCCAGCCGCCTGCCCAAAATTGTCCTTTTAAAACCCCAAAAAAAAAATGGAAAAAAAGGGGGGGGGGGGGGGGGGGGGGGGAAAACAACTTGGTAATCACTCTAATTTTTCCAAGGAAAGACTAATTCGATGGCTGTGATGGATTTCAAAGAAGCACAAGTTGATTTTGATGGCTGGGATTAAGCTTTGGAGATTGTCTCACAAGAGAAACACATTTCAGTTCCCCCCTCACAAAGAAAGCACAAAAGGAAGACCCAAGAAGTGAAGATTTTAGCTATAAATAAGCCTCTGGTGAAGCTGAAGGGAGAGCATCATTTCTTTTACTATTTTTCAGTAACTTTAGCTAATGGTCATTTTATTCAAGTCTTGTAACTTTTTAAGGTTTTAATGAAAATTCGAAGGTTTTGAGTATTAAAATTTCTGTTTTATTTATAATGAAGCTTTATCTCACTTGTTGCTTAAACCATCTCATAAGTTCTTTTAAGCTCTTTTGAACTCACTTAAGCTGTTTTAACCTGAGCTCTTAAAGATTTTCAAATACTTAAAGGTTTAAGCCCTTTTTCACTTAAAAAGCACTCATGAGTGTGCAAATATGAATGGAGCATGGTAGATTGTGGATGGCCATGATTTTAGAGCCTCATGTGAGGCATTAGGATTGGTTAAACACTGAATGAGTGTTTAACTTCTGTTCCAAAAGCTAGGACCTTTGTAAGTTTCCATTTTTAATTTTTAGCTTATTTTTACTGTAGCATTGGCTTATTAGTGCTTATTCTTGTGTATCTCTGTGTTCTATGCTTATTTAGGCTCATCTTTAAAGTTATAGTCAATTTAGTTTAGTTTTAACAGTATTCTGTCTTAAAAAGCTTAAAGACTGCTTCTTTTGTTCAGCTTATTTAAAGTGCTTAATATTGGTTGTAAGTTGCTTATTATTGCCTATAAATGCTAGTTGTTAATCTGTTTGCAAGGTTCTCAGCCTAAAACACCTTTTTATAAATTGAAAAGTCCAAAACCATTTTTAAAGGGGTGTTTGGGACAGTGACCAAAATGGGTCAGTTTGGTCATATGTATGGGTTAAAGTCTTTTAGCTAACTTTCATAAGCTCTTATTAGTTAATTTAATTAAGAAATTTTAGTTTTTAAAGTTTGAAACTTAAGTTTAGATGTTATAGAGTTAGAAGTTTAAATTTGTGTTTAAATCTTGAGACATTAAGCTCTTAGGATAAGCTTTGGTTAAAATGCCCATTAGTGTTAACATCTGGTCTTCTTCTTGAGTCTTAAATGCAGTGGAAGTAAGTTAGTTTAAGTGTGCAAGTGTCAATTGAGGTTTGGGTTAAATCTGTCAAGCCAGATTGGTTCAGTGGTAAAATCACTAAAGGGCCTTTTTCAATCTAAATTTTAAGGTAGTAAAAAGCTGTTTTAGGTTCTAATTTTTCTTGCACAAGCTCTTTGTAGCCTAATTTCAATCTTTTTTAGCTTACTTGATAAATTAGAGCTTATTTTGAATACTTATTTAGGTCTGCAATATCACATTTTATTCATTTTTAAGTCTGTTAGAAAAAGCCCAAAAATATGAATGTCAGCCTTTTTCATTTAACTTTAAAATAGTGTAGATGGTCCCAACTCCTTTTTCTTAGATGATTGGGTATATCTTATAGGTTAAAGATTTAGTGGAATAGGTTTCTTTTGTCTTAAAATCCCCTGTTAGCTTATTTTAAGCCATAGAGTGGCCTAGTCAGCCTGATTGGACCCCTTTTGGTCAGTTTTGCTTATTTGCCTCTTTAGTGGGGCTTTTTAGTTGATCATCTTGTGCTTATTACTTCATTTTAGCTATTAGGATGGCCTTAAGCCGTTGATAGCTTATTTTGCTAGGTAAGTAGCTTATTCGAGCTTATTAAGTAGTAGTAGTCTTTTAAAAATTTTAGTTTACTTCAGCTTTTATAGGTTTTTAAATCATTTTTAAAACATAAAGGGGTGTTTGGGTTAAGCATAAAAACGGGTAAAAAGGGAAATGGTAGGGGTTGGTGTCATGTTAGTTAACTTTAGCTTAAGTATTAAGCTCATTTAAGTCTGTTTTCAAAAGTTTTTTAAGTTAAAAAAATGTTTTTCAAGGTTTTCTAAGTCACCTTTTGAAACTGTGGTTTTTAAAAAAGGCTACAAGTGCTTATTTGGACAAGCACTTGGAATCTTGGGTTTTAGTTTAAAAAGAGTGTCATTTGAGTGTAAAAACAAGCTGCCAAAAGAACTTTAAGTCATTTGACTTTGTGAGTCAAAACTGCCAAAGATTTACTTGTAATTTTACAAAAGCAAAAAGCCCATTTTCATTCTCAAAAATCAGCAGGTTTATTAGTGTTTTAGGTTTTAAAAAGGGTGTGCACAAGTTCTTTCCTTGGTGTTCTTTATCTGTTTTAACTTAGTCTTCCCCTGGTGCTAAGGGGTTAATTTTAAGCATTCTTTTCTAGCTCACTTGTAAACCTAAGCCCTAGCTTTTGGCTTATCTTAAGAGCCCATAAGCTCTTTGATAAGCCCTCTTTGTTTCAGTCCTTAAGAAACCTTTCTTGTTGCTTATTTTTGAGCCAAAAGTGTGAATCTAAGCTTAAATTTTACACCAACAGTATAGTAGTGGTTCCTGCTGGTCGCTTGTTCTGGGTAGTAGTAGCTTAGTTCTAGTTTTTTAATCTAGTTTTTTTAAACTTCGTTATTTGTCATTTAGAATCTATTTTAGCTTTTAAATATGTTCTAGGGTTTAATTTGCAAAATTTAGGTTTTTGACCCTCGTTTTTCGTGCCCGTTTTAGGTTTAAGTTATTTAGCTTTCGTTTTTAGGTTTTATTTAATCGTTTTTGTATATTTAATTGGTAGAAATAGAATAAACCCATCACTAAACTTGTCATATTCAAACATCAATTATCATTTCGTCATTCGATTTTCCATTCAAGCCTCGTTGGGACATAACGACCCGAGGAACTCATATTCCGGTTCGTATATTTATTATTTTGTGTACATAAAGTTGACAATCCTTGGCCAAAGGTATTTGGTTGATTGTTTGCTTATATTATATATATATATATTATTGACGAATCAATTTTTGGCGCCGTTGCCGGGGAGGCTGTGAAAACGATTATCGTTACGTTTGACAATTTGTGTTTGAATCTGTGAATATTTTCTTTTATAAACATATAAAAAATACAAAAATATTTTTTATTTTCTTTTATTAGTATAATTATCATATAAAAACAAAAGAAAAACCAAAAATATAAAAACATTGTCCATAAAAAGAAATAAAATTCACAAATTGGTAAAAATACCAAAATATAATATTCTCAATTGAGGTATTATCATAATAACTTCCGGTGAACTTGTTGGTTCCCAACTCGAACAAAAGATTTAAAAACTTGCCATTTGTGTCTCTTACAACGTACGGCTCACCTTGAAAAGTTAAACAAACTATAAAGTGGGTATAAGGAGGGTTGTTCCGAGGAACTACGACCCGAAAGGAGAAATAAGCTTCGCGCTATTCCTACTCCTCCGCTCACCTGTGCGTTTATCTTTTTGAGAGCTACCGTGAAGTAAGTAGATTATTTGGTTAAAGTTGTCTTATCTCATTGTCCGGTAAAATACATTGTGAATAAATCATTGAAAAAACCAAAAAAATTAGTGTAAATTTTCTTTTTATATTTCTATTTTGTGCATGCGCACTCGTTCTCAAGCCCGTAGACGTCGACAACCACAAGTCCGACAACCTTCTGTTGAATATAAATTTTGAGAAAACCAACTTACAATCAAGAACTTTTCTATCCTCCCATAGTACGATGGACGATAATCGAACTATGGCGCAATTGCTCGAAGCACCCACCGAGGGTTACGAGGATGCGATCGTTGTCCGAATTACCGGACAACTTTGAGATCGAGCATGGTCTACTTATCTTGTCAAAAAAGCAATTTTTTGGACCGATAAAGTAGGACCCGTTATGCCCACATCCGATTTTTCAACAAGATCACTTTACGATGAAGTTCCGAAGTCCGAGTTACGTCGTTTAAGCTTATGCTTTTCCAATTTTCCCTCGGAGGCCCCCAGGGAGAGCCAGGATTTGGCCTTGAAATAGAGCCCCTCGATCGATTCTTACATGGGTGGGCTTGTTTCGAAATTCATTACCAAAAATTTCTTTCTCCCTCTAAAACAACAATCTTCGAATGAATTCACGCGATTGAACAAAATTTGATGAAACTTTTCCGAGGGCATGAGAACCGATTCAATGATCTTCTTAGGGGATGCCGCAATCATGGGTTTTCAGAATTTGCATCAAATGATACATTCTATAATGCCTAAATTTCAAGATCAAGATTCATTGAACTCGTTGGGGTGGTAACTTTTTGGATAAAATGCCTCAAGAATTGCCTATAAAATCATCGAGAGCAAGTCCCAAAGTCGTCGATCACGAAGCAAGCCATTGTTTCAAGTGAGTTCGAGCTCTTCTACCCAGCAGTTTAATCGATGTTGCTGAGCTGAAGATATGGTTAGAGCATTGATCTCGATAAGAAACCCAAATCCAGCTCCCGCTTCCGTAAAAGCGTCGAGCGACATTTGCTCGTTACATCATAATTACTTTACTCCCTCCAAATTAGTGTGTAACTTGCGGGGGGTCGGTCATTTTACCAATTGTCAGCACCGATCGGCAAATTCTATCGTGACAATATCAGGAATACGTGTCACAAGCGCCGCAGTTAAATCCAACAAGGGAATGCCAGTTACGACCTCAGATGGTCGCTAACCAAATTCGACTCCTCGGTTTTCCTCCTATGCAAAACCATAAAACAACCGAAATCGGGATCAATTTCACCAAAATCGGGAAACAAATTTAAACCAAAATCGAGGTAATAATTTCAATCAGGACAAGTTTACCAACTCAAATAATCAACCCCGACTTTTCATGCTCCATCATACCAAGCTCCGCTCCAGCTTCATCCAACACCAGGTGTGTCTTAAGTCGATTTTGTTTCACTACGTCAAAGCTAATGACGCGGTTATGCAAATTGCAAATCTATGCAAATATAACGGACCTAATCAATAATCGTGGAATAGTAATACTGTTCTACTCGGATCGGGTTCTTTCAAAAACCATCGCTAACCGAAAGGTGATATGAAAGCAATCACTACCGAAGCGGTGTTTCCTATAATGGACTCAAACTTCTCTCTTCCTAAGAGACGGTAATACTAAGGTGACAAAGGTAACGGTGCACCAAGCACGAAAACATCCACTCGGTGGGTCCAAACTATTGACCAATTGGTGAGCACGTTGTTCTTCCAAAGAATAACAAACCTTGCTTACCCTTCAAGGCCATCAAGAATAAGTTCTGTGAAAAGACAATCTTCTAGCTTCAAAATTTATGGAGATTTTTCGGAATCTCCTTTTCGAGCTAAGTTTGCGACGCTCTTCCTACACATGCCAAATTTGCACAATGATTTAAGAAAGAAAGCTCTTCAAATGACAAGGAATCAGATAATTGAGTTGACAAGGGGACACCGGTGAACGAGAATTGCTGGCGTATTCCTAAAAAAGTTTCACGAGATAATTGGAGCCCGGTAGATTTCTTATACATGTAATTTCCGGAGAGGAATGAATGCTTATGCCTAGCGAATTCGGTGCAAGGCATCAACTAATGCCCTTCTCCATTGGAATAGATCTAAGTCTCCAGCTTTGACAAACTCGATGATACTGAAACTTGCGGACGAACGATTTTCTACTCCAACCGGCATCGCGAGGATGTTTTCGTGAAAGTATGGAACGTTCTTTTTTCTTGCAGTTTGTGGTCGTTGATTAGTTGCGTTCTGGGCTTCCCTTTAATCTTAGGAAGACCTTTCTTGAGGACGGGCAGTGCCTTAATAGATGTTCACCGGTGAACAATTGACCCTTAGACATGATGACCAATCCGTAACTTCAAAAGTTGGGTGATACTAAAAACTCTTCTACAATATTCATTGAAACAGTTACGAGTCGTTGTTATGAAATTGTAGTGAAGATTATTTTCAAGAAGTACTGAATTTCTGAAGTGGCAATCCCATTCTATTTGGGTTTACGTCGATTCCTCGCTCTCCACTTCACTCCCTTCGAGGAAGTGATTTTTAACGGAAGAGCATCAATGAATGTTCTTGAACATGTGATTCAATAACCACGGGTGTTGAATGGCATCTATGATTCTGCAGGGAGATACTGTTTACCTTGCGGAGTTGTTAGTGTGTCAATAGTGGACCAAAATCTCCTCGTCACCAGTTTGTGAAATTAATGTGCCTGAAAAGGTTAAATCTTTCATGTGAAGATTTCCTCCGACCTTTGAAACTCAAAGAATTACCATCCATCTGGCGTTTTTGGAGGGTGATGACAAATTACCCGTCATAATCGCTAAAAACTTGAAAGATGAGGATAAAACCGCCCTGATCAAGGTTCTTAAGTCACATAAACATGCCATAGCTTGGAAGATTTCTGATATTAAGGGGATAGATCCACAGTTTTGCACCCATAAGATTTTGATGGAGGAAAATGCCAAACCCGTAGTTCAACATCAGAGAAGAGTTAACCCCAAAATCCATGAGGTTATTAAGCAAGAAGTTATCAAACTTCTTGATGCCGGGTTAATTTACCCTATCTCTGACAGTCCCTGGGTAAGCCCGGTTCATTGTGTCCCTAAGAAGGGAGGCATAACCGTGGTAAAAAATGAAGAAAATGAGTTAATACCCACTAGGTTGGTTACGGGATGGCGAGTTTGCATCGACTACCGAAAACTCAATGATGCAACTCGTAAAGACCATTTCCCGTTGCCATTTATGGATCAGATGCTTGAAAGATTAGCCGGAAATGAGTACTATTGCTTTTTGGACGGATTCTCCGGCTATTTTCAGATCCCGATTGACCCACTTGATCAAGAAAAGA
>BQNB010011471.1:9449-44449 GCA_026074375.1 Tanacetum coccineum | reverse complement strand
CCAAAAGTCAAGAAAAACAAGTTAAGGGGCTAAAATTGCCAAATTGGCAATCTTGTTTTAAAAGAAGAAAACAAGAAAAAGAAGAGAAGGGTAAAAATTGCTAATTTGGCAAAGTTAAACCACAAGGGGCAAAATTGCCAAAGGCAAGAACTTTTATTCACGCAGAGAAGGACTGTGAAGCAATTGGTATATAACCTTGAGGGGGTGGAAACCTGCCAAACTAGTCCCAATAATTTCTATAACCCACTTGGGACTTATACTTGCAAACATAAACACACACATGAGGGCCAAAAGTCGGCAATCTCCAATACCTTTACCCTGTTATCTTTTATAACAGTTTTTCCAGCCCTAGCTTAAACCCCATTAAAGCTCACGGAGGTTTACCTCCCCCTTTCTTTATACCGTAACCCCATTAAACCCCAGATAAAACCTTCACCTCCCCTCCACTAAACCCCTAATCCCATTTGGCAATCCCACACTTCTCAATGACTAACCCAACGGCTATGATGATTGTTGTTGAAGAATTGAAGGCTAGGATCAAAGGCTGCTTTCCCCCTCTCATAACAAACACAAGAAGCACAAACCTTGTGCTATAAAAGGGCAGAAGACAGAAGAAACCAGTGTAGTTTTTTTTAGGTTTTAGATAATTTGTGATTTTAAAGTTTTTCTAAGCTCATTGTAATTTCATTTAAGTTTTACTTCTGTTAAAATAGCCTTGTACTCTTTTAAAGTTTAATGAAAAGTTATTTAAGTTCCATCTAAATTCTGTCCAAAAAAGCTATTTATATTTTTGTTTGTTGATAAGCAAAGGAAGCATGGTATAAAACTTGGAAAGAGTCCTTGTGGGTTTTGGGTGTATTCAGAATCACAAAGGACTAGGGGGTTTAGGATTAGTGTTAAGTACCTATGCATTTGGACTTTGGTAAGTTTTAAGTCTCTTGTTACTGTTACATAGCTTATAGCTTATTTAAGTGCTTATTACTGCTTATTTCTTATTATCATTTGCTTATTTGCTTGTTAAATGGTTAGTTATTAATCTGTTTTTGCTTTCTTTTAAGTTTTTAGTTCTAATTTAAGCTTAAAAGTCAAAAATTAGAAATTAAGGGGGTGTTTGGGTTAACAATGAAAACGGGTCAAAAAGGAAGTGTTATGGGTTGTTGTCAATTTGGTTGACTTTAGCTTAGGTATTAAGCTCATTTCAAGTATGTTTTTTTAAATGTTTTTAGTTAAAACATGTTTTTCAAAAGTTTATTCAGTATCTTTGAAATGTTGAGTTTTTAAAAAGAGACACAATGGCTATTTGTTAAGCATGTAATCCTGAGTAAGGTTTCAAATTGTTGTCATTTGTGTGTCTAAAACAAGTTGTCAAAACAACCTTAAGTCATTTTGACTTGTTGAGTCAAAACTGCCAAAAGTTAAGTTTCATTTTTATTAAGCAAAAGAAGCCCTTTTTCATTCTCTAAAAATCAGCAGGTTTATTAGTGTTTTAGGTTCTTAAAATTTGTGCACAAGTCTATTTCCTAGTGTTCTTTACCTGTTTTAACTTATCTTTTTATTTCAAGCTTATTTGACAGCTTAAAATAAGCTGTCAATATAAGCCCTTGTCTTTAGCCATTTTCCCCTGGTGCTAAGGGGTCACCTTTAAGCCTTCTTATCTAGCGTATTTAGTTTAACTCAGCATGAGTCTATTGGCTTTTCTAAAAGCCAATAAGCTCTTTTGTTAAGTCCCTCTGAGTTTAGACTTTAAAAAGCCCTTTAGATAGCTTATTCTCATGCAAAAAACGTGTCCCTAGCTTAAGTTTTACACCAACAGTACTAACTCTTAAAGTTAGTACTGTTGTGGGAATTAAGCTACTCTTGGGCTTATTAAGCTTATCCCATGTGCTTATTGATTGCTCTTAGTGGCTCACTTTGATAGTTTGATGGGTTGAGTTTGCTTATTTGTCTTTTTGATTGCTCATTTTGTAATAAAAGACTTAAGCATTTTTGCCTTTTAAGCTAATTTAGCCTTCTGTCAACTTAAGCTCTTCTTTTTTTTAGCTTATTTAGCTAACTACATTAGCCCTTTAGTCCTTATTCTAGGTTAGTTTAGGCCCCCCCCCTTTTGGCTTATAGGTTCCAAGTTAGCTTACTTATACAAAAATGTCTAAGACTTAGCACTTTTAAGACTTTAAGTTTAGGTTTTGCTTCTGTCCGTTTTTTAAAAAGCTATTTTTAAGCTTATTTATATACTTTAGAAAATGTTGTAGTTTTGAAAGTTGTTAGCTCTCAAGCTTAATAACTTTGGTTCACAAAGTTTTTTCGAAAAAATAAAAAGGGGAAGACAAGGGGTGACCCGGGTGAGCAAGACTTCGATACCCGGGTCTCTACCCTCGATACATCCCTTTTATAAACCATCCTTAACGCTGCGCCTTGGGGACTTTTTCATTAACAGTCCCAGTGGTTGTTATATAAGGGCGTTTTTCCACCTTAAAGCTATCAAGCTGTAAACAGCGATTATTTGCGAAATCTTTGACGTGTGGGGCATCGATTTCATGGGGCCGTTCCCGTCTTCACGAGGGAACAAATATATACTCGTGGCTGTCGACTATTTGTCAAAATGGGTTGAAGCGAAAGCGCTCCCCACCAACGACGCCCGAGTTGTTTGCAAATTTCTTAAATCTCTCTTCGCCCGATTCGGTGCCCCTCGTGCTATCATAAGTGATCGCGGAACCCATTTTTGCAATGACCAGTTTGCAAAGGTCATGCTTAAATACGGAGTTACTCACCGTCTCTCCACCACGTATCACCCACAAACAAGTGGGCAAGTTGAGGTATCCAATCGTGGCTTGAAACGAATTCTTGAAAGGACCGTGGGCGAGAACTGTGCCTCTTGGTCGGATAAATTAGATGACACACTTTGGGCCTTCCGTACCGCTTACAAAACACCCATCGGGTGTACCCCATACAAGCTCGTGTACGGAAAGGCATGTCATCTACCGATCGAGCTCGAGCACAAAGCCTACTAGGCTTTGAAGCATGCAAACTTTGACCTTGAGACCGCGGGTGATCATCGTAAAGTTCAACTCAATGAATTAAATGAACTTCGTGATCATGCCTATGAAAACTCTTTGATCTATAAAGAGAAAACAAAGAGGATCCATGACTCAAAGATCAAAAACCGCGTTTTCAACGTCGGTGATCAAGTCCTCCTCTTTAACTCTAGATTGAAGATTTTCTCGGGCAAGTTAAAATCCCGTTGGTCTGGACCGTTCACCATTGCTCATATGTACCCTTATGGCACTGTCGAGTTATCCCAAAACTCCGGGCCAAACTTCAAGGTGAACGGTCATCGAATTAAGCACTACTTTGGAGGAGACGTACCATAAATGGTTGTCCCAGATCTCCAAACCTTCCCCAAGGACGAATGAATTCAGGGATTGGGTCAAGCTTAGTGACCCTAAACAAGCGCTTCGTGGGAGGCACCCCATGCTTATCCATTTTTCTTCTTTCTTATTTCTATTGTGATGTGAGGAGGCTTGTACTCTTCCGATTCTTGTTGTTTGTACTTGTGATTTTTTGTAGGATTGACCCAAAATTTTCTGAAGACTCTCGTGTTCGGTGTTTTGTCCCGGTCCACTCGAGCTTCCTAGCCTTTGCTTGCCATTAGTTTGGGGAAATCCGATATCCTAGATTATTATCGACTAACATTTATCTTGTAGCATACTTGATAAACGGCTTGAGATTTTTATGATACTTTCTTCATGTTCGGATTATGCATTCGACTTTTTGAATTCTAGAATGGGGTTTTGAGCCTTAGACTAGGAAACATTGAGGACAATGTTTAGTTTTAGTATGGGGTAGTATATCTTCGATATGATCTTACCTACTTTTTTCCTGTTGTTCTCACATACCCTGTTTTCCCACAAAATTTTTAAATTTTTAAGTCTTAATATCTATTTTATTGTTCATATAAAAAAATTAGTTGATTAAAAATAAGTGTTTTGACACGAATGTAGGCTTTCTGTTGGTGAGAACGAAAAGTAAATTTTGACCCGACCGGTTTTATATCTTAGCTTTCTCCTTAACTTTAAATATATTGATTTTGCTAATCTTTAATACAAGGAGCTATAAAACGCAAGTCTAGCTTTAAAAAGTCAAGACTTTGCAAGTTCCCATAATTGATTTTAAATTTGCAAAGATCGATTTATTAGAGTTGAGATTGTTGCCAGTCAATGTGACTTGTTAAAGTGCCAATCTTAATTCGTTAGGCTAAGTATTCACGAGTTTCTTTATTAGAAATTTTAAATTGTGAAGAACAAGAGATGATAGAGTAGAGTATAAGTTTTGATGCTAAACATAGAATAGTTGGATTTCTTTAAGGCTTATAAGTGTTAATTGTGGTTTTTTTCTCCCATTAGCTTGTTTCACCTTTATATATAATTGTTTAAATAAATAAAGTTTCTTTGGTTTTTGCGATTCTTAGCTTAGATCACTTCGTAGAGATTCCTTCTGGTGAAAGTAAGGTACATATCAAGGTTTTGTCAGTGTTGTGGGGAAATAGACTCCTGGACCATGGTCGGCTCGCATACCGATGTGGCAGTTGTTAAAAGACCACAAGACTTGAAATTTGGCTATAATAATAATAATTATGAAATAAACCGAAGCCGAAATAAGACTTCTGGATCATGGTCGGCTCGCATACCGATGTGACAGTCGTTTAAAGGGTGGAGGTAATAATAATAATAATAATAAAAACTGTGGGCTGATAAAAGTTTACTACCTCTTGCCGGCTCACAACCGATGTGGTAGTCTTCTAAATAAGGCACATAATAATAATAATAATAATAATCTGAGACTGATAAAAGTTTGCTGCATCTTGCCGGCTCACAACCGATGTTGCAGCCTTCTAAAAGGTCGAGGAAATTACCGAGGTCGAAATATGTTTGTTGCATCTTGCCGGCTCACAACCGATGTTGCAGCCTTCTAAAGGACCGAGGTTTAATAATGTTGCAATAATAATAATAATAAAATCCTTAGATGAAATTAGGAATAAAGGAGGAAAAGTAAGTACACAATTAGTTTTTATGAGTAGTGTTAGCATCATAACTTGTATTTTTCAGCCAATCATTTGGCCACATCAACACCTCTACACCAATAATATTCACTCAATGATTGGCATTAATTGCTTCTAGAACCTTGGATCATGCGTTCTGCCACCTTTGCATTCTTGTCACAGTGTACACGTAGCACACTCCCATTGGTCAGCAGCCCTGCCACCTCTGAACCTCGTACCGATCATTAGCTGCCACCTGTCACCTGATAACCTTGTACCAATCATTAGCCGCCGCCACGTGCCAGCAAGTGGGACCCACATGACAAGTCATTGCTGACGTCAGCAAGTCAACCAGACGGGTCAACGGATCGGGCCTTCACGGGTCGGGTCAGGTTGCCATGTGTCACCACCGGAGTGGTCCACGTGGCATCCACGTGGCTGCTGACGTGGCTGTGGAGAATATTGCAAAACCTGGCCTAGGCCAGGCTCGAACACGGGACCTCGGGTAGAAACACACAAGGGTTTCCTCTTTTCCAGATATAACACCTCGTGTTTTCAGGTCATAATACGATTTCAATAATTCTATTTTCTCTCTATTTATAACATTTTTATTTGCGTACTTACTCTTATTATAAATCGTCTAGTTAAACCCTAATAAGTAAGATTTAAACTAGGATTTCTAAATGACTAGAATAGGACACGAGTTACCATTTTTCGATCTAACTAATCAAAAATCAAATGTAGGTCATCCGAATCCCTTTTTACCAAAATCTAGCATGTAAGTTCAAAGAGTAAATGAACAAGTCTAACATTTCTACACTTGTTTTAAAATGGTGCACATGATAGAACTCTTAAATATTAAAAATAAAACAAGAAACTAATACACACTCTTATACAAGCTAGACTAAATTTCGTGTATACCACTTCACAAAGATCTGCATTTTTAAAACAAGATAAGGCCCTACACAAATCCATCCCTAATGTAACTCTTTTATCCAACAAATAAAGCCCAACCTCTCTTTTATAAAAACCCTCAAACTCACGTGTTGAACTAGGCTGCTCCTCCTCTTGGTTTTGCTTCCACGCATCCAACAATACTCACCTTTTTTCTACTATACTTTGACCATGTACAAGTCTTAATAAATCCTTACCCTAATTAGATTAACAATTAAACGTGACCTCAAGGATGGACACTTTGCATACACTTCTATTTGAGTATAAAAAGAGGACTTCCTGCTTCTTGCAAACTCAGGAAAAGAAAGCACAAAGAATTCAAACTACCAGGTTCATAACCCTACTCCTTTCACCATTGCCCTCTTGCCCTTAAAAATCCTTGGTGGTTTCGGCACTCATACAACACACACAAACCTCACACCATCACTTCTCCATAAACCCTAAAACTTCAAAGAAAACCCTAACTAGGTTTTCTTGGTTTCGTTTTTCTTGTGAGTTGACCATACCAAGGCAGTAAATCAACGTTTGGGTTCGCATTCATAGGGGTGCAATAGTCGAGTTTAATATTAGTTTGGGCGTTTGGTTCGTGTATACGTGTAGCGTAAGGAAGTCGAGTATTCATCATCTCCATGGGTCAAGTTTTTCGCGCATTCGTCTTTGAGTTTTTGTGAGTAAATTATTTCTTGTTACTTATCTTTATTATGCAATCCATATGCCCGTAGTAGTGTGCTTGAAATCTGTTAAAAACAAAACACATAATATCTTTTTGTTCACTTTTTGACATATATAGAATAAGTAGTAAAACCCTAAATAAAATTTGCTAAGTGACTAACAAAACACAGACCATGGCTATGCGTGGAATAATGGACTTATACACCAGGAAATTGTAGTTTAAGTTATCATTTGCGAATACATAAACATGCATATTT
Organism: Tanacetum coccineum; assembly: GCA_026074375.1. Lineage (NCBI taxonomy): Eukaryota > Viridiplantae > Streptophyta > Magnoliopsida > Asterales > Asteraceae > Tanacetum > Tanacetum coccineum. The sequence continues at coordinate 37,531 of BQNB010011471.1, read as the reverse complement.
TGCGTCTCTAGGTAACATAAACAATAAACCAATATTGTTAACATAATTTAAAGAAACCATTGGCCATATGTTTTTACCAAGCCGAGTGCTAGACCCCTTAGTAAAACCAAACATATACTAAATTTTGATTAATCGAATTGTAAAGTTTTAAAACCAAGAAAATCATGTTTACACAAAATAAAAAGTTAATGATGTTTTCGGGTTCATTGAGTAGCCCATATACAAACTTGACCAATGGAATTTTTGAGTTTATCATTCGTTAACGTAGTATGGGAGTAGCGCTCATGCAAAATTTGAGCTTATAACACTTTATAACGAAGCGGAAAATAGATTTACAAATTTGTTATTTTATGTGTATGAAAACTGCCATGTTGGGTCAACTTTAGGCCTTATCTGAACACTTAGGACTCTAGACTTAGATCGTCAACAAATGGGGGCCCATTTTAATAGTCGTAATGGTAGGCTTTAATTAGAAACTTGAATCACGGAAAATGATTAAGAAACGAACTCGCAAATAAGGACTAAATTTAGTACTGCTGTCGTGTGTTCAGCAGTTAAAACTGTTGGAAAGTCGCGACACCCTCATCTTTGGCATCGTTTTCGACCCCACTATCGACCTCGAATCACAAAACTTACAAAAGATAAATTGTAGTAGACCTGGCATAGTTTATATAGGTACTTTTAGTTTGTCATAATACGAAGTAACGAACCCAAAAATCGACCCTAAAGTTAGTACTGCTGCCATGTTTTCGACCAAGTTAATACTGTTGGCTGAATGGCCAACACCCCTTACTTTGGCCTTGTTTTTTGTCACTATAGGGACTTCGAATTGCAAAACCTATAAAAGATAAATTGTTGTGCTCCTGGCCTAGTTTTCAAAAATATTTTTGGTTTGTCATAACACTAAGTAATGAGTTTGTAATACGCGATCATAGTCAGTCAAAAGTCACTTGAAAAACACTTAACCAAAAATATCATTTTTCTGCTTAAGCCTAGTCGCGACCCCCTTGTGTTAGGCTACGTTTTTAACATATTAAACGACAATTTTAGACAAAACTTAAATAATAAAAGTTGTAGAGGGCATAACCTAGCTTTCAAAACCACTTTTTGTTTGAAAATTCATTAAGTAACGAGTCCAGAATTTGATTATAAACTTTTAAGTTTGTCCCCTAAATTTTATAAAGAAAACTTAATTTTTAAATGCGTTTTGTTATAACTTCGTCCATTTGTTTAACACATTCAGAGACCAAACCAAATGTCTATTGAAATAACTATAAAAGTACTCACGACCTAGTTTCTAAATTGTCTGATATCGTAATTTACATGTTTGATTGTAAGAGATTATGACCCGATACATTTGGCCAATTTTCATGAATAACCACATTATAAACAAGTAATATTTTTCAAACTCAAGCATAATACTAAGGACAAGATTGCATACATTTTAGTATATTACATGATTAGTAATATGCGTATTATTTATTTAGGTAGCGGACAGAGTTTTGCATCGTTTTTCGTGCCTACACTTATTTGATATTATCTCGCTATTGCATCAAGGTGAGTTTATAGTCCTTACTTTTATACTTTTCTATAATTTATCAAATCTCGGGTATGAGATCATGTTTGTTTCACAAAATGGATACAAGTACATTTTAATTCAAATATTACGAGTTTGCCTAATTAGCTATAACCCACTATGCCCATCATCATGAACTATCAATTGCATAGATGTAATTGTTAATTGCATTATGTGAGCGCGAATGTTATGAATAGATCTATTTGGGATTAACATCCACGTTCGGGTAAGTAGCACTTGCTAGTTTACCGGTTGGCCGAAAACGACGAATGTATACCATTTGGAATCATAGATGTTACGGGTTGAACATCTACATTGGGCACCTTCATTCATGTGTATTTGATATACATACATTGTTTAGCTTCAGTGTCATGAGCTTAGTGCATTTCGTAATACATTTTTGTGATACTGTATTTGTTACTTTATTACAGGAAAATCTTGCTATCCGCTTCATTAAATTTATAATAACTATAAATTCACCACATTTTTTTGTTGACTAGTTTTAAACTTGTTTTCTCAGGTCAATAATGTGAAGTCAGGATACATTGATGGTCGGTCTTTTGAAAGTCATATTATCATAAAGTTTACATGCATTACATTTGGAATATTTGTTATGTTGGGAATCTTTATTTTTTCAAGTTAAACAAGGTTAAGCTATAGGCCTTTGTAAGATACCCATTTATGAAATCCAATGTATCAAATTTTAAACGACTCTTATAAAAGTCGTTCTCATATCTTGTGCTATTGATCTATGAAGTAATACTCTCCGGAACATCATATTCCGCTATGGCCCATTTTGGGGGTGTTACAGATTGGTATCAGAGCCAAGATTATAGAGAACCAGGTCAAATGTTTTTGCTTGGTCTATAACCGTTTTAAACATTGTGTCATTCAAAATTTTTCAAAGGGACATACATACAAACAAGTAGTGTTGCATCTAGTATACATACTTACATGTCATGCATCATTTTAGCATTAGTTGATTATACTAAGTACTTACATAGGTTATATACGTGTTAATATTTCATTAAGTATATTAATGATGGTCTTATACAATATACTTATACAAGTTTATATTATGGTTACAAATTTGCCATGTCATCAGACAACGCATTGTCCGCTCTTACCTATACGTCCGTATCTTCTGATTCAGACGGACCATCATCATGGGGTATTCCATTCGTGAATGCTGAATGAGTTCCGAGACTTTTTTTTTTTTTTTTTTTTTTTTTTTTTAGACCCGTTCACGAGGAGGTTACCTAAACATAGGGAAGGCAACCCACTGTCACTGCCTATTACCTGACCCCATGAGTTGGATGGAGCATGTACCAGTATCTGTTTCCAGAGCCAGAGCACTCGGAAGTGCCATGCACCATCAAATGATGACATTTCTGGTTGAGGATCAGCATTTATGCTGATGATGCTTCACGACCGCGGCTTTTGAAGTCACCTGGATACATTGCTGACTCGGATTCGATGGAGGAGGATACTGATGCGGATTCTATTGATTATCCAAATGACCTCGAGGATGGCGAGGAGGATGATGATAAGGATCCCGAGGAGGATCCTAGTGAGGAGCATGATCCCGAGGATGACGACGATGATGATGAGGATGAGGAGCCCACTGAGAACAAGGAGGAGGAGGAGCACCCAGCTCCAACTGACTCTTCTGCGGTACCTGTTATTGACCCTGTTCCCTCAGCTAGAGATACAGAGGCATTTGAGACTGATGAGTCTGCACCTACAAAACCCCCCCCCTAGATCACTCAATCTATATGGTTCCTTTTTCTAGACACATCTCTGTAGGCATGGGAAAGGACTGTTCGACTTGAGATACCTATTTCAGCACTCCATGGAGGCACGCATTGCCTGAGCTTGCTGCCGCCACCTATACCTACACCAACCATCTATTATCAGGCACCCATTAGTCATGGGCAAGCCATGATCCGTATGAGAGATGACATCCGAGGTAGTACATGCCACCTTGGAGGAGGATTTAGACTTACTGCTCCCCCACCTGGGTGTGATGTAGTAGAGAGTTCTGATGCTGCTGCTGCTAGATCACCTAGACGTCAGTATGATTTTGTTGATGCTGTTGAGCGGACAGGGTTTGATTGTAGTCCTGGTCATGATGCCCGGACTATTACTAGAGCTGTTGACAGAGTAGAGGATGTTGGTTATGTTAGAGCTTTATAGGCTTCTAAGCATAGGATGATGACTTTCATTGAGGAAGTTAACTTGAGGGTCAGCATACCCCCCCCCCCACCCCTAGCACAGTTCGTAAGAAGGAGAGTGATGATTTTATACAAGCTTTCTTGACACTCGGACTGAGCAGGAGGATTAAACTCGAGATTGATGTAGTGAGAGGCCAGATGACTGCTTATGAGACAGAGTTGCATGAGGTACGCTAGGCTTACCTTAGTTCCGAGGCTCGGAACAGGGCATTATTGGCGTGACTTGAGACACTAGAGACTCACATGAGTCGTATGGAGTGGCGGCCCCAAAGAGCTGAGGATGATGCAGTCAGACAAATGATGCGTACCCATGTACTAGTGGCTAGAGCTCAGATTGATACGGTGGAGGACACCGGTAGTAGCTGTTAGTTTTACTTTTCATTTCTAGCTATCTTGTATAGTCTATTAAGATTTATGGGTAACTCCCAGCTAATAGACTCTAGGACGTATTTTTATTTTCTATACTAAGGTCATTTGTGGTCATTTTATATCCAAACAAATCATGTATGATTGGACATTATGTTATGAAATGTTGATGTTTTATGTTATGATTGACATCATATGTTATTTATTCATTCTCCATTGTGTTGTGGTGTAGTTATTATTATCATATCTATTTGTATCGACATTGTGATTATATCTCACGTACATTGTATTCTTGTGATTATTAGAATCATGCCTGTAACAAGACAAGGAGCAAACGACGCCATGACTCCAGAATCCATTCAAGCTATGATCGATCGGGCAATCCAAAGAAACTCTACTCAGGATGACGGAAGCCAAAGTTTAGGAGGAGGAATCAGAAGGCCTGTGCAACCTGCACGTGTCTGTTCCTACCCCGAATTCATGAAATGCCAACCCTTGAACTTCAAGGGAACTGAAGGCGTTGTTGGCTTATCTCAATGACTCAGAAAAATGTAAAGTTTGACTGGGGAGAAAAGGAGGAAGCCGCATTTCAATTGATTAAACAAAAGCTGTGTAGCGCACCCATTCTGGCCTTGCCTAAAGGATTAGAAAACTTCGTTATTTATTGCGATGTGTCGCATAAGGGATTAGGTGCCGTGCTTATGCAGAACGAGAAAGTTAAAGCCTATGCTTCTCGACAACTGAAGATCTATGAGAAAAACTACACAACTCATGATCTGGAACTTGGAGCTGTGGTGTTCGCTCTTAAGATGTGGAGACATTACTTATACGAAACAAGGTGCACCGTTATTTACGGATGATAAAGATGTTGCAAAAAGTTCTACAGTTAAAATTTCGTTCTTTAAAATCAAGTTACAAGGTCCTAATAAGTTGTTGCTTTGAGTCGTGATTCATCTTGAATTACGACTATGGAAATAAGTTGATCTATGGTTGAGTTGAAATGAGTACACACATTTAAATCATATATCCATGTTGGGAGTTAAAAGTTCACAAGTCATAAGTATGAGTGCTTAACATTTAGACTTATATTGACAAATGATCTTGTTTAATTGCTTGGTTTGGATCTAGTGAAAAATCGGGGACGATGAATTTATCCGTCAGGACATCCGTAGATTATTCTATGGACGCTTCTCATTCTATGATCCCAATGTTGATAAAATAAAGGAAGTCAAACAGGTAGTTAAGAAAAGAAAAAGAAAGAAAAATCCAAAAATATTAGGGATAGTTAGTGTACATATAAAAAATGGTGAAAACGGGACTTGTCAAAACTATTTATTCTTTTGTTTCCCTTGACGAACACTTTGCTACTTTTCGAGGTAATTAGTCGAGGGAGTTCAAGATTCTTAGTTTTCTTGAGTGTTTACTTCATAACATTGCGTGAGGACACGGCAATACCTTAGTATGGGGGATTTTGATATGTGTTTAATTACACATACCATTTTCCACTATAAACGAACTTAAATGACTAAAAACGTACCAAAAATACATTGTATTTGTATGTTTTGCTTTTGTATTGTGCAGGATACGGATATTCAAGAAAAAGAGCAAAAAGAAAGCCAAAAGCAAGCAATTCCAAGCACGGAGTGGAAAGGGCAAAGTCAAAAGTCATCAAAATGAAGAAAATACAACTTGAGGGGCTAAAACTGCCAAGTCTAAAGTTGTATTACAAAGTTATAAGAAAGGAGGGATCAAAACTGCCAACCGGGCAGAGATTACATTTAAGTTATACAACTTGAGGGGACCAAAGCTGCCAACTTACCCTAAAGCCTTCTTTCCCGCCCAACAAACCCAGTTACAACTAGTATGTCGTCCCATACTTCTTCCCTGCAAAACCACTTCTCTCCCTAGCCAAAATCATTTCATCCACCCTACTAACCCCCCCAGTTGTATAAAGTCCATGTTGGCAATCCCTCTCCATTCCCAAAACATTTTCGATGGCTAAGATTGTTTCAAAAGAAGCACAAAAGGAATTGAAGGCTGGGATTTGTTTTAGTCTCTCCTCACACAACAAGCACACTTGTTTTTATCTCTACAAAGAAGCACAAGCTGCAAGATGAAGACTTCGGCAGTTGATCATTTCTAAATTAAATTCCTTCTCCATATCCCTCTCTCTCTCTCTCTCTCTCTCTCTCTCTCTCTATTTCTCTCCTCTCACTCATCTTTCTCTCTCTAGAACAACTCCTCTCTCTCCTCATCTCTTTCTTTATCTAATTTCGTGTTTAAAAATATATGAAGTGAAGTGTACGGGATCCTACAATTGCATCAGAGCTCAAGGGTGAATTCGTGTTTGATTTGTGTGGTTTATATACAAATTCGTGGCTTATTGTGTTCTAAATTACCATCACGGCTCAAAAAAATTTGGCTAATTTTGTTGGTTAATCGTGTTGTTTCTCTTGTCCTACATGTTAAATAAGGTGCATTGTTACCATTCCAAGTGATACACAAGCCTCAAGATCGATAACAAAGCTACAAAGATTCGAATTTAGTTGGTGTTCTTCGTGGAGAGTTGCTTCGTTCATGAAGATCCACAAGGAAATACATGTTGTTGTAAGTTTACGCTTATAAGGTTTGGTTCCTATTACATGGTAAAGCTTTTATATTCGTGAAATAATGCTCAATTTTGGAATGAATATGCAAAAATCGAGCTTGGTGTTCATCATGGCGGTTTGGTAAGATAAGGGACAAGATCCACGTTTTTAGGAAAAAGTCAAAGGCGAGTTGCTCACATAGCCGGCGAGTTGTCAATAGGTATTAGCACTGCTGGGGGGGTTTTTGCTAAATTATTCGGAGGCCGAGTTTTACTATAAAAAGTTAGGCGGCGAGTTGCTAAACGGCGAGTTGCTCAAAGGAACAGGCAGCGAGTTAGTCAGACTAGGCAGTGGTTTGTTTATTTTAAATACACGGCGAGTTGTCAAAAGAAGCAGCGGTTTGATTATTCTATTCACGGCGGTTTGAAAAACAAAGGGACGGCGAGTTACTAGTTAACATGGCGGTTTGCCTAAAGAAGCGGCGGTTTGCTTCAATTAATAGAAGCAGCGGTTTGAGAATAATACAATAGACGGCGAGTTGCTAACTGAGTGGCGGTTTGATTATTTTTATTACACAGCGGTTTGATTTAAAAAAAAGTATCCAGACGACACCTCTTTTTAGCGACACTTTTTTACCGAAAAAGTTGAGTAATATGTAATTTTTTATATAGCCTTTTTAACTTATTTTTACATCAAATTCAAATTTTGGTAATAGCGTAATTTTTTTTTCGGTCGACACCTTTTTAGCGACACTTTTTGGCGGGAAAAATTAAGTAAAATATAATTTTTTTCTATAGCCTTTTTAGCTTATTTTTACACCAAATTTAGATTTTGGTAATAAGGTAAAATTTATTTTTTTCATAATCCAACTGCGCCGAATTCCAAACAAATCATCAAACCATAAGCCAAAACCGCATTAATCATACAAGAAACAAACCTCAACAACAATCGATTATTCATTCACGATTTTCTATTGATTTTGTAAAATCCCGTTAAATCATTTATTTTTGAGTGTTCCTGTGTCCACTGTTGACACCGAATCCATTTTTGATACAGGTATGAAGGAAATGGATCGTTATCGGTGCACGTTGAGGCCTGAGACGGTTGAGGCGCTTTACTGTGCTAAGGATTGGCTGCGTAGTGAAATATTTGTGAACATGGATTCTGTTGTGAAGATGGAATTTCCAATCTAAATGGGGCCTCGTAATCCTGTGTTTGCAGTTCTATTTATCTGTAGACTCTGATAAGTAGGCTTGACTGTTTGAGTAATATGGATTTAGTTAGTTGTATTTGTAGACTTGAATTATGTTGGTTTGATTTTGGTATTTGAATTTATAACCCTAATAACCAATCCTGCTTGTATATTGTTGCAAAAAAATATCACCAAAGAGTGGTCATTGAAATGTATTATCATGCCATTTTTAATACTCTGCCTACCAATCTTAACTCATAGTACTAGATGCATTTAGTTTCAAGAACTGTGCATACGGTCGGTCCATAATGAAACCAACAAGAATTGAAGCTAATTTGTTTAGGATTTTGTAGAAGAAATGGTCAGCTCCTTCAGCGACTCATGAACAGTCAACACCCTGCAATCTTTTCAATCTTTGTTACGGCGTAAAATTTTGACACTCGAAAAAAGTCGAAGTGTATAAAAGTGACTCTATATAAAGATGATTTAATTTTCGTCGCGATAGTATGATTCGTTTCGCGTAACGAGTAACGGTTTGTAAGATGTTTATTTTTCTATAACGAATGGTCCAAATTGATCATTTTTAGTTTGATGAAAAAATTGAAATGTAAATGCAAGCAAACCGGTCTTTGATGAAGTTGTATCAACTAAGAGCAACGGGTGCATTAAATTGCAAGTTACTGTCATCTCAACGTCATTTTAGCTTTTTTCTACTTCACTTGCACGGTGCACCTAACTAACACGCCCAAAAACATTATCCTCATTAACTTGCACTTAACTTACACTTTTGATACCCATTATTTATTTTTCTTTTTATTATTTAAAACAACTAATATTTCATTAATGTGAATAAAATTAAAAATTACAATACGATAATTAAAACTACAATACGATAATAAAAACTACGTCGACGACTGCGAACGTCTATATTTTGCCCGGATTTGTTCTCTGCATCTTCTTCTGACAACCCATCGGTTTTTGTTGCGAGAAATCTCAGTTCTTCAAACTTTATCACAGCTCGATCTTTCTCTTGAGCCAATTTCCGTTTGAGTCTAAACTCGGTCGTCATCGAATCTGCAAACACTTGCGTGTTACTCCCCGAGGTACCCGACGTGCTTTCGGATTTCATTTTTTTTTGTTGCACGTGCTCCCGGGGGATGTGGTCTCGAGTCTTCGCCGAATAGCTCAGTGTGTCCTCCTTCGACGGGAGCTGAAGGAACCGCTTCGGGCGCATCCCACTTGGGGTAATTTCGCAACACCTCACACGACCCCTCTTGAGTAAAAGCTCTTCCATTAAACTCATCCTTAAATGCCTTTTTTGCCAGATTCAAAACACCCATCTCATTTTCACAACTTTTACCCAAACGCAAACAACGTTTGTATATAGCATTAAACTTTGACAATTTGCATTCAACGTCGACCACTTCGACGTAATCATATCTTTGTTACATTTAAAGGGAGCCGAAGTGTTAAAGTCCGTAAGAACCTTTTCCCAAAAAAAAACTCTAACTTTTGGTATCTTCTGACATTTGGATCCTCATATACCGTAATGAAACATGTAGCTACTAGCTAGTAGTTCCTCCTTTTCGCCCGTCTAACGGTGAATTTTTTTGTCGAGGGTGCTTGTTGAGGTGGATGAGGTTGCTACTTTTGCGGGTTTTTTTTTGCGGGTTTTCTTTTCTCGGTTGGTGGTTCGGCTTGAGGTGGTGGTTAGGTTTGTTGTTGTGATGGTGGTGGAATTGGTGGTTGTACATTTTGATGATATTGTGATGGGTTTTGTTGATGTTGTTGAAATCGATGTTGAAGTAGTTGTTGTTCGTATTGTTGTTGAAGAAATTATTCTTGTGTCATATTTGGCATATTATATTGGGTACCAATTAGAGCAAAAGGGAAGGTTATAAATAAAGATTAAGGATTTATTAGTTAAAAATATATATATCCCTAAATCTCTCTTTCTTTCTCTTTGTGTGCTTGATCGACCGAAACCCATATATAGGGGTGTTTCGGTTTTGCTTTGTTCGACGGCAAGGAAACAAGAAACATAGTTTCTTTTGTTGATTTGATTCAAGGTTTTCCAAAGGAGATTGTTTAACACTATTAGTACTAGCATACTCTATTGCTAAGAACGTATTGTGTACAAATCCGTAGAGAGATCATACTTTGAACTTTATTGTTTCTTGATTGAAGAATTGTTAAAAGGTACACGTTTTCTTTTACTTTCTTGTTATGTTAATTATATGACTATATGAAGATCATACGTGTTTATATTCCGCTGCGTACTCGTATTTATTAATAGTTAATATGGTCTTTATGTCTACTAATTCCAACAGGGATATTGTGAGGACGAGATTGAATGTTGAGATGAAGGTGTTGCAGGATTTGAAGATGATGACGAGTTTGGAGGCATCCCGAGGATAAAATTGAACTAAATATCATTTGGGTTATTAGATATTGTTGCTATATGAATGGGAAAATAAAATTTGTATATATTAAATAATGTGAGATAAAGAGGTTTATATAGATAAAGTGGAATTGAAAACAAAATTAAAATCTAGCCGTTATGTTTCAAATGGTCGTTTTTCTTAAGAAAAAAAGAAAGAAACCAACACCCCGTTGGTTTATCAACGAAACACCTAACGTAACCCATCTAACGAGCCAAGTGGAGCAGTAACGCGAACCCAACGAAGCTCCACGTAGGTGGCGTTAATGCACCTGGTGCTCGAAGTGAGAAAAACAGAAGATTAATTGCTTTAAGGTTTACCACATAAAAAAGTAGTTTGTATGACACTTGAGTTTTATCTAGTGTCGTTCTATAAACATACTATGTTTTTAAGATGAACCTTCTTTTATCTACTTTTCTTTAGTTTGGGAATTGGGATGCAAACGGTTTTGGTTTACGGTTGTTCAGTTCAATTTAGTTAACTTTTGGTTTGAATTTTTTTTGTACGGAACTCAAAAGGGACTGCAATGAGCTCATTTACATTTAGAAGGCTTGACCTCGAGCTCGCTTCAAGCATTATTTTTGTAGCTTGAGCTTGGCTTGCGATATACACTACAAACTCGCGTTCGACTCGTCTTTTATTATGAGTTTGTGTGAAGTAAAAGTTCAGACTTAAACTCGGCTTGTTAAGCAAAGTCTTGTTAGGCATGCTAGTATATGTGGCTCGTTTAAATATTTTAAGCTTGTTTATAAACACACATACCAAAGTACATATACATGCTTATATAATTCTATGCTTGTTTAGATTTGCGAGCCTAATCAAGCCATAAGTGTAAATCTTGAACTTGAGCTTATGTGTTAAATGAGCCTCAAACAAAACTCAAACTTGTTTCAGGATTTCACCAATTGGATTTGAATAACTGACGGATGATTTGACATTGCAGCTTTAATCAAAACCAAATATATTAGCTATTTCTTAGACCGAGTGTAACGGTAATCAACAACTATTGTAATATATACCAAAAATGCTTAAACATTATTGTATATTATGCATCAAAAACTTGTATTTTAGGTAAATATGATATTATGCAAGTTTTAGTAGGTATGTATGAAATTCCCCTAATTATTTTATTAGTTTTTCATAATCCGTTTCGTTATTTTTTTAGTTACGGTTGGACTGTTTTGGTTTGGACTTTATGTTTGATTATTTTAGGTTTTGCTTATTAGCAGTTGTTCGAGTTTAATGGTTTGTAAGTATCGAAATACAGAAGACGCATAGGCCTTGGTATTAATATTAGTATTTGTATAGAATTTTGATTGGTAATTGATTTTGTATTGGTGATTAATCTTAACTAATTTGACTATGTCTTGAGTAGTTATGTATATAGCATCTCGGCATCAACAACATGTTTTGGTTCCACTTCGTTTCACATGATTACGTCTGGTTCTGCATCCATCGGAATGAATCTGCTCTGTCTTCCTGCCTGAATTTGCTCTCGTTCATCTCTTTATTTGTGTTGCTCTGCTCTGATTTTGCAATCGGCTTTGGTTTTGCATCGACCTGGTCATTTATTTTTAGACCTGATTTCGCTTTGTTACAATTTGAATTGCATCGGATTGAGACTTCGTCTAGCACCGAGTTCGCACTCTTGCAGACTCAGCTCTACGTTTGTTTTTCAGTTTAAGTTTATTTTATGTTTGACAAACTCTCAATGTTCACTGCGCGACATTATGAATTTGAAGGGGATGTTAGCTAATACGTTTTATAGGCCCAGCCCGTTGATTTAGGCCCGTCTAGCACTTAAGGTTAAGTTGTTCATTTCCTTTTTAATGTAATGTAGTCTATGTAATTCATTGAATTTGATTAATACATATTCCTACATAACCAGAATCACCACCAACATAGTGTAATAAGACAATCAACATAACCACCAAAACATACCTCAACTAAACACAAATATACCCCGCAATTAAAAAGAAAAATAGGTTGTCTAACCGGGGGAGTCATGCAAAAAGCTAGACGCAAATGAGTTGTCTAAAGTTAACGCTAGACGCTCCGTCTTATACTTTCTTGGTCTTTGAAAAAAAAATTTCTGATACTAAAGAATTATTCGCGCATAGCGACGAATGTGTATAGTAGCGTTAATTTGTATGTGCTTTTTTATGTATATATTTGTGTGGATGAGAGTGAAGAAAGTTAGAGGTATAAGTAATTAAGTATCTTTTATATAATAAAATAATTACCTCTATCAGATTAAATCTTATATGAAAATAAATTGGACTAGTCAGAATGCATGATTTTGCTACGTAGGCAAAATCGTGCGATCTAATTGGTCAATAAAAAGTCAAAATTGAATCAATTTGGTCAAAATTAAAAGTGGAGAAATTTGATGGAGAAAAAAAACACATAAAAATATATGTGTCAAATTTGTGAAAACAAAAACTTGAAAAAAGAGGAGATAAATAATAAAACTTTAGTGGTTTAACTTTAAATAAATTATATAGAGTTAAAAGTGTAAATTTATAAATTTACAAATTTTATTATAACTTTAAAAAATAAACAAATAACCCCTTAAACTTTATACCTCTAGACTTTATATTTTAAAATACAACAAATGTAAATAATTTCTTACTTCCAAACAAAGATTTAATATTATCTAATCACATCTCAAATCTACCCGAAGACTTTTTGGTGGATTTTTCATTGTCGGCCTGAAATCATGTTGTACAATTGAAGCTCATCGAATGTTCACTTGAGCCGACTCCGGGCTACCTAAAAGCGTAGTTTTGTTGGCTCACAATGTCGAGTCAGAAAACAGGTAAATCAAAAGAAAATAATTAGTAATCATCCTCAAGTTCATATACCACGTAATATATAAACGATTTAATGAATCTATTATCTTCATATATTTCGATAATACTCTATAACATAACTTATAAAACAGAAAAAAATAAAAATATACATGTAATTTAAAAAAAACATAATGTATAAACCCCGTGCGTGCTTGAGCATTAAAACTAGTTTAAATATCTAAAAATTGCATTCCTTTATATGTATGAATATTTTAATCTGATAATATTACTTATTTTTAAAAATAATTTTTTTTTTTTTATGTTAACAAATGTGTGTTTCTTTCTATATGTAATATAGATATATACGATATATTTTTTTCTTAATTTAGAAACCATATAGAGATTATCTAAAAGTTACCATTAAATATATTAGTATAACACGAGATATCTAAACCGACCCTAAGGTTATTTATAAATACAGGCCATTGGATCTCATAGCAAGTCCATAGCACAGTCCATCATTGCAGGCTTCAAGAAAAGTTTAAACCTATCGTTTTTCGATCCAGGCCTTCATCTTGTTTGGTATATAATATCTTATTCTTTTAATCCCTAAACCCTAAATTTTGTGTTTTTTTTGTTTAGTTAAGATTGATGATTTTCCATGATGGGTTATGAAGTTCGATGGATTATATGAACTGTGTCATTGATTATTTATCGTTTGGTTTGTTGGTTGTGTAATAATCGTGGCTTGTTGAGCTTTTAGTTATGGCTTTTGGATTTTATAAAAGACCTAATATTGTGATGATCACTCATGCATGTTAGATATTTGATCGTTTTAAGCCATGGAACACAAATATTAAAGCAAAAAGACCTAATTAATGTCTTGGTTTAGGGTTTAGGGTTGAGTATAGTTGTTATTCATGATTCACATAGGCATATGATATCACGCAAAAAGCCTTACTCGAACATTGGTTTTAAAGCAATACATTATTAGCCAACTTGCGTAAAACTCATATATTTTACCCATAAAAAATAGATCGTGTTTAAAATGGCGTTTTTGTTAGATTATTTTCCGGGCTTATGAGGTCGTGTAGATTTGGAAAACCTCACGAGTGTTGGATTATGGTAGTCGGCTAGCATTTGTACATTACGAATATGTGAGCCTATTGGGGGCACACACGTTAATACACGGAGAATGCGTTTAATACTTCACAACTATAAACCGAGGGACTAAATTGGACAAAACCTGAACTCCAAGGGGGACACCAAAGTGGTTGGGCCCTATGGGAGGTTCTAGATGGGTTTTGTGTTTAATTAGCATTTAAGGAGGCCCATGAAGGTTTTCTAGAATTAGGGTTTGGGTGCCTATATAAACACCCATAACCTACTTCATAATTTGATCATTCTAAAAACCTTTCCTCCTTCCTCTCTTACCGAAATCGCCTGGCCCCTCTATAGGGTTGTTAAGGGTTTCGGTTCTACACCTCAACCGAATTCAGTTGAACCCCAATTTGAATTTTTGGGTTCTTTAATTCGGTTTAAGGATTTTTGATTAATTAGGGTTTATTATAAACCCTAATCCGGTTTAATTGGTTCAAGATCACAAAGGTTGTTTGATTAGGGTTTTGATCCAAGAAGGTACAATTGTTGCTTTGTTCATGAAGTTAAGTCTAGATAACTTAACGTGTTCTGTTGACGTGATTGTGTGAGCAACCGTAGAGGTGATTGTTTTAATCACTTATTTATTTTCAAGATCGAATTGCTGAGAGGTACGCTTTCTATTTACTTTTCATGTACGTGTTAACCATATGCTATTACTAGATCCAATCCGCTGCGTACTCGTAGTTATTTGATTACCTAGATGTTAAATCCCAAGAACGAGCCATCATTTTTTGGGCATATGAACTTACTGAATTGAGTTTATTGCCTATTTAAGGTCATAGGCTGAAAAAAGTTGAGCTTATGAGCTTATTAAATTTAACACAAGCTCATAAGTCCACTAAATAAGACAACACGAACAACCCCTAACCACCTCCAAACACTAGAAACTGATTTTTGATGATGAGATGCATTTGCTCTAGGGCCCAGCAACAGCATATAGACATGTAAAAGGGAAAATTACACAATGTTTAATTTCAGCTTCTATTTGATTCCTTTTTAATCAATACTATTTCCGGCTAGAAGACCCACTCAATCACAATATGTGATGAATGGGCGATCTAGGCACTTTAAGCAGAAAACCTTTAGTTGAGGGTCTTATGGTTCGCACAAATGGGGAAAGACCCGAGAGAACCTCGGTATTTACATGTTTAACTAGTATGCTTAATCGTCATCTTTTTGTATTATGAATCTCATTTATGCATGATTATTTAATGTCTATTAGTTCCGGCGACCTAATTAAATATGCCCACATGTTTAAAAAGATCATGTTACATGTACTAATAATTTTTACAAACGCCTACATGCATGCTCATATGACCAACCCATATTGTTTTCATGGAAAAACTATCTTTGTGAAAAATTAATAAGACGTTAAACTAATGAAACTAGTTTTTCTTGATTTAAAAACTGGACGCTATGGACTCATGGGAAGTATGGCTCATCCGCTAGAACAAACTTTAAGAGACGTTTAAGGCGGGTTGTTTTTTCGTAATTCCCTAAAGAAATAAGGTTTTTAATATGCTTCGCGCTGACCTGTTTCTCCGCTTCTTTGTGCGTTCGATAACCATGGCATGTCACTACAGTGTCACTACTAAAGGTTTTAACACATTTATGTGCATAGCCCTTTGGAAAATTTTAACACATTTATGTGCATAGCCCTTTGGAAAATTTTAAGTCTATGCCAGCCAACCGTAGAACACGTGCAATTGGTTTGAGTCTCTTTGTCAAACCCTGGACCCCTACCAACCCATGGTGAATTTCGCCTACTGGTCAGACCTTTGACGATTTTTACACGTTCTCGTTTAGTCGACTTAATTCGAGTCTCTTGGTCAGACCCTGGACTCGAGGCATAAGATGATACTAAACATGCTCTTAAACATTATTACATGCTGACTAATGTTTTTGACAAGTATCATAAATCTAAGAGTTGCATTAATTGCAATTAACGCCTTTTTTCCCCCGTCGCTACCTCTTGCCCACTTGTTTTTCTCACTGGTCAAGACCTCTGGTAACAAGTATGAGGTCAAGTTGGATCTAGTCTTCATTAGTAAATTAAATTGGGTAGTTTAATCTATTAAGAATTTAATTATCGAAAACATCTAAAATGAACTTTCTATTTTCTGTTAATTGTGTTTTTGCAAATATAAATTCTTAAAACAAACGTTTGTTTTTTTTCTTAACAACAAACCGTCATCTTTCCTAGTACAGAGTGACACATTTACTTTCTATCTATAGCTCATTGGTTACCAATGAAAAGATAGGATTATAATGAAAATTACATCATTACAATTAAACTCATTTTACTTTCTTTCATTACCCTTTTTTCGGCTTTGAAATAATTGAAAGATAAAATATTTTGAGTAACTAGAGAACATTTCGTCTATAGCTACCAAAATAAATTACATCTTGCATTTGTCACGATGTATGAGTTTAAACCGCAATAAGTAAAGAAATTACTAGCATATCCGCTGGGTATTTTTCTTAGACTCATTTTATTCCTTAAGGTGCTAAATACCCTTGTGGCTATGCAGACGATATAGGAGGAATTGCATGCTTAATATTCAAGTTAAATGAGAGCATGAATGGCTAGTCCCTCATCTACACAAGTAGAATTTCATATTCTCTGCACAATACCTATGTACAATTGCTACTTGTAGCATTCTAATCATAGAAAGTAAATAAATTGCTATTTAATTTCTACTCGTGATGGAACCACTTACAATGTTGACAATATCTATATAAGCGATACATATTTCTATGTACTGAATGAATTCTTGTAATGGTGTCAAATTCAGTGGGAGCTACAAGATTTATTTCCTTGTTAGTTGCCCATATTATTTCTAGCTTGCTTTGAAATAATTAATTACTTTTCGAATATGAACAAACACATGTTTAAGTAAGATTGCATTTTATTTTATATGATAACAAGTTCCATATCTGAGATTGCTTTCCGAAATATTATCTATAGAATAATAATCCACAATTCCTTATTAAACATTATAGTTTGAAATCTACTTGTAATATTTATGACATTATCATATTGTTTATACAATTGCGCGCTTGTCGTATTTTTTTTACCTAGAAGTAATGTTTGTCCCGTACACAAGTGGGAGAAATCTTAAATGTGTGCAAGGAACAACAATAAACAAATATGAATAGTGGTTTCAACTTGACCGCAAGGGAGGAAGCTAATCAATCTAGCTAGACATAAACACACAAGATTTGGAGTGCCTAGTAACATTAAATGCCAAAGATTACTATAAGCTACTTCAACATTTTGACTACTTGTTTAGTCAATAGACATATGTTTAAAATCAATAAACAACTGGTATAATGAAGTACACCATTAACTTGAAGTTTACTAATGAACTCAAGAGCTTGCGTTCCAAGATTAATTTAGTAGTAAAAATTAATGTTTACTTGCTAAGACATAAATTATAAAGTTCTTGAATTTATCAATGACTCATAACATAAAGTAAGTAGTTGAATTGTTATGTCTTCTTAGTTAACCATACACATGATGTCCCTTGAAATTCATCGAAGCACCTTAATAAACAATAACATGTTTTTGTTTTCTTGAAAACACATGAACGTAGAGTTACATAGAGGTCCTTCAATTATTCATGGCCTTATAATTATCTTGGCCATGTCAGTTTTCCTGTAAACACCGATACATGGAAGTCATGAAATTGTTTCTGATCGTTTCTTGTGAACACATGAAACAAAGAGTTCTTGCTTAATTCAAGAAATATACATTATAGCATGCTCTTAGTTTTAAAATACTGTGTATTCAATTTGGCTTGACCCAATTGACAAGTATTTGACCTAAAGAGAATTAAGTTATCTAATGAATTTTGATGGAGTCTCACAATTCCAATACTCATAGAATACCACATTATTATGGTATTTCTAATGTGTTAAAACAAACTATATTCATATTATTTGATTTCTGATAACTTAAATGACTCTACCTCCAAAATCAATCAAGGTTAGAATTTTGCGTGTGTCATGAATACACTCAAAATAATTCCAACCTAGAAGGTAATTAAGACATCATTTTTGGATTGAGATAAATCCCATTATGTTTTGATTAAAGTTCTAAATTTGTTAATATCTTATGAAGCATATTATTAACAAGCTAGAGATAAGAACTGTAAAATGCATTTTGTTGTCCCATTTAAGTAAAATTTATTGTTGCTTAAATACTTAGTATTTAGAGAATTTTCTCTACTTACAAAAGTAAGTGGGAGCACCTAAAAATCTTGAAAAAATATTTAAGAACAAAATATATAACCTTCTAAATCCACTTGCTAATGTCACATTGAGGTTTAACATGTAAATGTCGAAACAAATTATGCATAGAACTCTCCTTCATCAAATCCGCAAGGATCTCATTTCACTTGATTAAATATGTAATCATCATGCTAGGGAATATAAATTAGAAGATCATTAATCAAACCTGCTAATTGCTAAGATACATTATCACATCTTGAATCTGATAAAGGTTTTAGAATTATGAATGATAAAGATGCAGTCCTTAAAAGCCAGTCAAGTTTTGAGCTTGATTGATCTTTCAGCGAAAAAGTAAACCTGTGAGGTTAGAATGAGTTTCTTTTGAAGAAGGGCTCATAAGGACAAAATTGTATACATATTAATGCCTGACTGATGATAAGAATTTTGATCTTACTCAAGCAATTGACTATGATTAAATCTCTTTTCTACACGTATTAATTATATAAAGATATCTAATTGTCATACAATGATTTCTAAAATCTTAAATAAGTCTAATAAGTTCATACCTCTTTCCTTGATGATTACCTTTAGCTGAGGAACACGATGTGTGATCATAAAGGGTTATGAAGTCGATATTTAAATACATGGCATTTAAGTTTTTAAAGACTCTTTCCTTAATGATTTACAGTTGTCTAGGAGGACGATGTGTAATCAGAAAGGTTAGAGTATATATATATATATATAAATATATATATTATATATAATAAATATATATATAAATATATATATATATAAATATATAAAATATCTCTATATATATATCGTAATCTTTATAACGTATACAAGATGAAAGACTCCAAGTGTGGAGTTGGATCATGCATCTAGAGAGCTGAGATATTAAGTTAATCATAAAATATTTTCTGATTAAATTAAATGACTCCTGATTACATCTGACATTGAGTGTAGCACCATGTTGATTTTTCCCCTTAAAATTCAAATGTGTAATGTCATACTTGAAAGAATCATTCCACATAAGTTAGATATTAAACCTTAAAGATTGGAATGAAACCTTCTCTAGAATTTATGGATAAAACAAACACTGGAATAAATGTTTATAAAAACCGTATGCAGAAATTAAGTCCAACACAAATGCAATAGGTCATTGAAGCAAGTCTTAAATGATATATTTTACTTGAGATAAATTAGTACATGGATGGAAACCTTGTGTTTTTTTAACTAAAGATTCATCATGTATATATATTATATTGTATTTGTGACTGGTTGTTACTTTTGCATGATAGCAAGATGAGCTAACAACAACAATATCTAATTGAGAGTGATTACATGACTGTTAAAACAAATGTTTACAATATAAAAGCCATAGCGTGTATGGTGTCAACTGATGCTAAGAGACACAATCAATACAATTAAAAAAAGATTCATCTTTATGATAAAACTACTAACTAGAATATGACTCAGCCTAAAGCATTGTGCGTAACCACATTAAAGAAACGAGAATACGTTACATTTAAGAAACGAAAAATGATCGTCTGAGATAGTATGTTGTTGACGACTTCAAATACCTATAAAAGGTACTATACCTTGTCCATACTATGATCTTGCAAATAGTACCGTGACTATAAGGATACTTATCTTTATTATTCAAATCTTTCACATCATATTAGAATGTTTGCGAAACAATTATTCGGAAGTTTACTCAGATAACATATTTAGCTGACCTTGTACAAAGAAAGAGTTGAGAATGTTGAAACATTATACTTTAACTTCTAATTCAGTTTCTATCATTGCATATCTGTTTTAGTATTTATGGATAATTGGGATTAGTCAGACAATTTTTACTTTCTGACGAATAAAGATCTTGTATTTTGTTCTTCATCATAATAAAAATTGTTATCCTATGTTTGCATGTTTAATCCATGATGCTTTCTTATCATTCTAAATATGTCAATTTGTCGGCTCAACACATATGGGAATATCTGTTATGTAAAGGCAAATGTGAGTGTTGATATATTCCGTGAATATATGGATTTGTTCACTACCAAACTCATATGTATTCACAAGGTTCATATTGGATACCCACCACCTATCGAATCGTTTTACCTTTTGGATCCATGTCATAGAGTAAAAATGTCAAAAATGGTTTAAATCGTCCTTAGAATTGAGATGCAAGCAAGTGTCTGTAGGTGTGGGATATCTCTCTTTGCTTTAGTCAAACGCTGTCCCTGAAATCTGTAAGTCATAAAGGCTATTTATGGGAGTGTATGTGAAGCAGCTCCCACAACACATGTAGTCAATAAAGCGATTTGTTCCTCCACTTGATATGATGCCGAAAGATACAGTTGGCCCTCTCTAGATTTAATCAGATAATTGTGTGGTCGCACGCCCAATGGTAATGCAAGATGATTCTTCATACACATTAGGTATATCAGAAAATATTTCTACTAACAGTAAACATAATGTTAAACTATATGGAATGCTTAGGATCCATATCCATGGTTTAAAAACAGTATCGTAACAAAGAGAGATGGATATAAAGCAAGAAATTTATAACCATTAAATAGCGGAGATGATTTTTGAAACTCTTATATCATAATATTCCTAATGTAAAAATAAATGTGTGGGTTGCTAGACTTTGCGAATTATAGTAAATAACGAGTGTTAGTGCTTACTCCAACTCCCAAGTAAAGCTGTTGGATTATGTAGTCGGCTAGCATTTGCGTAAATCACAAGTATGTAAGCCATCAGGGGCCACACACGTTAATACACGAAGAATGCGTTTAATACTTCACAAATATAAACCGAGGGACTAAATTGGACAAAACCTGAACTCCAAGGGGGACACCAAAGTGGTTGGGCCCTATGGGAGGTTCTAGATGGGTTTTGTGTTTAATTAGCATTTAAGGAGGCCCATGAAGGTTTTCTAGAATTAGGGTTTGGGTGCCTATATAAACACCCATAACCTACTTAATAATTTGCTCATTCTAAAAACCTTTCCTCCTCCCTCTCTCACCGAAATCGCCTGGCCCCTCTCTAGGGTTGTTAAGGGTTTCGGTTCTACACCTCAACCGAATTCAGTTGAACCCCAATTTGGATTTTCGGGTTCTTTAATTCGGTTAAGGCGATTTTCGATAATGTATGGGTTATCTAAACCCTAATCCAGTTTAATTGGTTGACAGATCACGAAAAGGTTGTTTGATCTTATGGTTTTGATCCAACAAGGTACAATTGTTTGCTTGTTTCGAGAAGTTAAGTCTAGACAACTTAACGTGTTCTGTTGACGTGATTTGTGTGAGCAACCCGTAGAGGTGATTTGTTTTAATCACTTATGTATTTTCAAGATCGAATTGATGAGAGGTACGCTTTCTATTTACTTTTCATGTACGTGTTAACCATATGCTATTACTAGATCCAATCCGCTGCGTACTCGTAGTTATTTGATTACCTAGATGTTAAATCCCAACAACGAGCCGGCATTTTTTTGGCATATGAACTTACTGAATTGAGCTTATTGCCTATTTAAGGTCATAGGCTGAAAAAAGTTGAGCTTATGAGCTTATTAAATTTAACACAAGCTCATAAGTCCACTAAATAAGACAACACGAACAACCCCTAACCACCTCCAAACACTAGAAACTGATTTTTGATGATGAGATGCATTTGCTCTAGGGCCCAGCAACAGCAACCATAACAACAATAATCCTAACAATTGATGATGAGATGCAGAGGATGAGGACCCTTCGAGAAACAATATTTCTCAGAATAAAATTCAACAACGGGAGGAGCTCGCGAGAGAGCTAATGCGATAGACAGCGAAATATGATACTCAGTCTGTTAGCTCCACAGACAGTTCGTGATAGCGAGGACTAGCAACGGCAAAAGTAATAACTTAAGAATGTGATAAGGTAGCTCCAAGTGAGGCCTTAAGATTCTGCTGAGTAGTAAGGCACGATTGTGTTTCTAGACCCTTCTAACGGATTCTGATGATTATCGATTTCAGGTTCATACTCGTGTCATATCGGATACCATTAAGCCCACTCATTTATAATTTCTTATTTACATAAAGAAGCGTCCAGATTTATGTAAGTAAGAAATGATAAACTCATGGTTCGGTGATTTAATATTTATTTATTTAACTGAAGAGGCGTCCCAATCCTTTCAAATAAATAAATTATAAATCATCCTACTTAATAATTCCCGGTGCATTACGCGTACTCTTATAACCTTCAAGGTGGTTGACATGACGATGCATGTGCTCTAATGAGTATGAGACGAGTGTTCCAAACTCGTCTTTGGAGGCGAGAAGTAAAACAATCAAAGAAAATCAACATAGCGTTCAAAATAATTAATGACTATATGGTTATAGTAGTTAAGATGAATGTCTCATGAACAAGTTACCATAGCAATTATCGTATCAATCCTCCTATTACAAGTCTCGCCCATACAAGACTTGTAATACTCAGACTTACACATAATTCCATGTAACCCAAAACTGTGACGGGTTTTGTTAACACAACAATTATCATATCAATTCTCATATTATAAGTCCCACCCATACAAGACTTGTAATACTTAGATTCATACATAATCCCATGTAAACAAAATTTTGACGGTTTCCGTGTAATACGATATTGTATAAGGTTATATAAAAATTTAGAGACTATTGTATAACTTACAATGTCTGAGAACGAAGTGAGACCATTGTGCAACTCACAATGCCTAAGGAGTAAATCGAGACCATTGTGAACTCACAATGTCTGAGAAGTAAATTGAGACCATTGTGCCACCCACAATGTCTGATGAGTAAATTCCAGTATTTATATAAATAACTTTTATATAAAACAAGCGTAAAATAATCGCAAGAGAAGGTATATATATATATGCAATCACAATGTCTAAGAAGTAAGATGAGACCATTGTATAACTCACAATGTCTGAGGTATAATCGAGACCATTGTGCAACTCACAATGTCTTAAGAAATGCTATGATATTTATATAAACAACTCTTATATAAATAAACGTGCGATATACGCAAAGTATGTAAGCATATATATATTACATATATGTATGTCATGTAAGCACATAATGCAACAAGTAGTGTAAGCACATAAGCAAGTAGTGTGTATGCACTTTGAAAATGTTTGATGTGATGCAATGTTTGTGAAAACGGTTATAGTCTAGGGTAAAATATGCAACCTAGTTCTCTATAACCAGGGCTCTGATACCAATCTGTAACACCCCCAAAAATATCTCAACGCAGCGGAATACCACATGGGGTGCTACTTCATAATACACAGCGCTAGATACAAGAGAACGACCTCTAAATGTGTCGTTTGTAAAAACAATCGTTGATTTTTTGAAATCAAATTATAGTTGTCCCATAATTGCATCACCATGAAAAACTTGAATGTAAAGACTCTAATGCACATCAAATAATCCAAGCATCTAATTCACCTGAGAAAAACATGCTTAAAAGTGTCAACATTAAAGTTGGTGAGTTCATAGATTAGTTTAAATATGAATGTAAGTTTCAAATGAATATATTTGTCCACTGTATCATTACAGTACCATGTAAAAATCCCAAAGATTTATAAAGAATGCAAGACACATTTTATGTCATCAAAAGTACCAATCTTATCCCAAAGATTTATAAAGAATGCATGACCAATTTAATGTCACCAAAATGTTTCAAGTATATATTGCCACTTTATTCAAGGCATAGTAAATATTCGTGTGAGTATAAAACAATGATTACGATTACTCTAAGATCATGAAACTGCGACGTAGACTTGTATGTATGCCACTTTATTCAAGGCACCGTAAGAATGTACCCATCGTAGGTGTTCCCTCCAAGAACACCCGGGCAGTAATGATTGTTGGCCCCGCAGGCGCCAATCAAATCGTAATCCGACATGGTATAACGTTCGTTCCCAGTGATAGCTAGTCACCCGAACGGGGATTGTCAATCCCAAATAGATCTATCTTATAACATTCGCGCTTACCCTCCGAGTAATTAACAGTTCATGCAACTTAAGCTAATCCATATTCATTTCAAAAGTAAAGTATGCATTCGTGACCAAAAATGAAGTCAAGTAATGTATCCCATAGCGAGCTATGTAAATGAGTATGTAAACCAATTTGTAAACAATCCTGTAAATGCATTTGTAAACAAGCATGTTCTCACCCCAAAAATATATGTAAAACCAGTAAAACATGGGGCTATAAACTCACCTTGATCAAAGACCACGATCAAATAATCCAAATAAATCACAACCGAATCTGCAACGATCTCGGCCACGACCTATAATTATGTCGCTCTATTATAATACACGTATTAAATACGATCAACGATGCGTACATCGTAACGACGAAATCATACATATTTTAATATGTATACATACATATATACATGTGATGAGAAATCCACTTGCGCGTCTTTAAACCTTAACCCTTAGTATATTATATGAATATATACTATTTTCCGTCCAATCATAGCTTATGTCGAATATTTACCGAAAGTTACTATTTTTAGACCTTCCGTTTTTAGAACCGAACAGTGGTCTTAAATATAATTAATTGAAATAATAGATCAACCGACCTTTAGTTTTGACCCGCTATGTCTTAATTTTAAAACTGACAATCCTCGCGGCAAAGTAAAACGTCATTACGAACAACTTTCGTGTTTCGCCGGAAGGCTGAAACGGACTCGAAAGTGCTCAAATCGTTTAATTAATAGATCTGTCAGATTTAATATATTAAAAATAACTTATTTTCTATTAAAGTGTATATTCCGATTTCACTCCAGTTTCTTCGTTATTGGGAGTTAAAAGTCCCGTTTTATATCAAAACGTCCGTCAAAATATAATTTGTTATATTTTGTAAACCAAAGTCTGACTTTTCAAAGTCTCGAATCCCGAATCTCATGTTCCGTTTTCTGCTCACAATTATCCGTTATAAAAACGCGCCAAAGTCCGTTTTTAGCTCAAAACTCATCTAAAATACATTTAATATTGCTTATACATTAATATCAATCCCGTTTTAATATTAATAACATATTATACTTAGACGTCGCAAGTTTCATTAGATTTTCATCACATATAACCAATTGATAATATAACGAAATAATCGAAATAATTATGGTGCAAAACAAAACGCACCCTTTTTGTGTCTGATTATCAAACCAAACGAACCCCTTTTCCGTGTTACAAAACCAAACGCACCCTCGGCGTTTAATAACCCACAACCCGACGCACCCTTGTCGGTTGTTAACCCACGAAACCAAACGGTTGTTAACCCACAACCCGACCGCACCCTTTGCGGCTGACCCGAAACCCAAACCAAACACACGTAGTGGTTGTCCCACAGCCAAACGCACCCTTATTGATTTATATCAAAACAAACGCACCCCTAGTTGGCGGATTTTCCACAACCAAACGCCCTTGGCTGTTAAACCCTAACCAAAACACCCCTTGGCTATTCGCAGCCATCCCAAACGCACCCTAATGTGCTTTTTATCAACCGAACGCACCCTTTCTTGGGCTGCCATAGAACCCGGCGCACCCCCTTGTGGTGTTGTCTCTGCCAAACGCACCCTATTTGGGTGGTGAAGCTGTCCCACCAAACGCACCCCCGTGGTGCTCATTTTAAACCAAAACGCACCCTTTTGGTGCTTACCTTACAAACCTAACGCACCCTGCTGCTAAACCCAGACCCAAACGCACCCACTGTCATGGTGACATCGGAGGTGATGGTGGTGGTGATGGGGATGGTGACGATGGTATGATGATGATTACGATGGTGATGATGTTGGTGCATAGGTGATGATGGTGGTTTCGGTGGGGAGGCAGCCGGAGGAGGGGGGTTGATGTCGTGGCTGTGTCGATGGGCAGCAGGTGGTTGACGACGGCGCGTGGAGGCTTGTGGGAGAGTGGATCGGATAGATCCGGTTATGGGGATCAATTTTGGTATCGGTCGGAAAAGCCCGCCGGAAAAGTTTTCCAGCGGCGGCGAGTGGCGGCGGTGGTGGCCGGCGGTGGTGGCCAGCGGTGGGGGTGGTGGCCGGATAATAGGGGAGGGAGAGAGAGTTTGAGGTGTGTGTGTATGTATGTGGTGGAAATGAATAAAATGTTATAAGTTTATATATATATATATATATATATATATATATATATATTATTTTATTATATATAAACTAAGTGACAAGTTCAAATATTTATGGGGTTCATTTGTAAACTTTATAGTATAGTTTCGATACGTATCGGTTCGGGACTCGTTTGAACGACTTAACGGACGATTCAAATCTCGAAACTTGCGCCATTGATTTCCAAATCATTTTTCTGATAAAAATGAGTATTCACTCGACTACTTTTCGTAAACGTTTTATAAAATTTATTTAAAACGTTTATTATTTATTTTGTATATTTCCGATAAACTTGTCCGTAAAATGATCCTTTTACTCGAATATTTGCGTCTTCAACAAACGTCACTGAATAAAATGTTAAATAATTTATTAAATATTCTTATTTAATAAAACGTGATAATTAAATGTAATTTAATTATTTTTATGCCGGTACTCGTTCTTGATTCTAAAATCTTGCGAGGGCATTTCAGTCACCTTCTGACTGTTTTCGGGTCAAAACTAAAAAGTTGTCAGGAATGTCGTTTTACTTCAAATTGCTTTAGAGTCCGAATAATGAAAACGTGCTTTAGATGGTCGTTCTTATAAGTCAAGCCAGACCCTAAAAGTCAAAGATTGAAATCGTCATTCAAAATTTTGAAAATTCTCGGATGTTACAGTTGTGATGGTAAGAGTGTGTGATATGTTTGCGGTTGTGATAGTTTCTGCTTTAATGGTATAAAAGAGTTTTTGGCGCAAGTTTTTGGCGGGAGTATTTGGCGGGAGTATTTGGTGGGAGTTTTTGGCGGGAGTATTTGGTGGGAGCATCTCGACTTATCACTTGAACCTCTAATGTATAACCATAACATATCGACTCATCTGTTAAACGTCTAATGTATAACCATAACATATCGACTCATCCGTTGAACGTCTAATGTATAACCATAACATATCGACATGTCAATGAACACACCTTAAAAATGTAGATAAATGCCAATGGTGTTGACATATACATTTTTATTCAAGACATAAGTCTTCACATAAACCATTTATTACAATGCATTCAATACAAATGCCCATGGTGCAAACATGAACAAACCTTAAAAACGTAGATAAACACACATACACTTAATGTGTTGACACACCTTAAAATACAAGTTGCACATTGTTTGTTGTATTTTGGTTCTATGCATATGAATACAACTCACAACCCTTATATGCACAACATTTCACAAAGCTCTATGGTGATGAGGCCGAGACTTATATCAATATTGTGGATGAAGGGATCCATCAGCTTTTTCTAGAGTATACTGGTGATGTCACAGGACATTTAAGCAATGGGTTGGGCATGCTGTTACGAAATT
>BQNB010011470.1:0-81328 GCA_026074375.1 Tanacetum coccineum | reverse complement strand
TACAGAATCTCTATATCACCTCCACTGTTTGTCTTGTTAGTATCAGCACCTGTTTCAGCATCTGCAGGAGAGGGAGACTCACGAACAATATTTGCGGATGTGTCATCGTGTGGCTGTGCAGAGAGTCCAGTTGATGCCTCTTCAGTAGTTGGAGTCCGCCTCTGGAATATAAATTGGTCCGTGGTGCTTCTCCTTTTTGGCATATGCAGAGCCAACAGTGATTGTGCAGCTTGTTCTTCAGTTGCTATTGCTTTTCCTTTACCTTCAACCACAAGTAGTGGTCGGGTGGCCTCTGCCACCGGTTCTCGAATAGCCACACCGCCAACATGTGCTTGACTTTGTGCCTGAAACGATTCCAGACTCATCTGAATAGCACGTTCAACATCGTATACGTCACCTTCACCTTGATGTACGGGTTTAGGTTCAGGTTCAAGTTGAGTTGGTTCATCTTTATCAATGAGTTGGAGAGCAGGCTTTCCTTTGCGAAGTTTCTGCACTTTACCCCTTTTGGATGCTTAGCAGGAGAAGGTGTTAATACAAATAATGCCTAAAAACGTTATTTATATTTTTTGACCTCTCAACGTTTTGATAATAACAAAATGTAAAAAATTTTACAATAAAAATAAACGTTTACAAATTATTAAATGTAAATTTCATTTCTAAGATTAGTGATCACTTAAGGTATGGACAAACAAAATAATTAAACATGATTATTGATCAAGAAAATATTTTTCTCTTAATCATCACTTTTAATTCTATAAAAGTATTTTCTTAAAAATACTTTTACAAAATATTTTCGAATTAAAAACTTAAATTTTGAAATTCAAATTCTCCCCCCAAAACAGAAGCTTCTACACCAAATACAACATTCCCCGCAAAAAGATAAAAAAGAGAGCGGAGTCTAGGCGGCGGCCCCCTTATAGGTCTGGCGGCACCCTTATATATAAGGGACCGCCCCCAGAGAGCCGTTGGGATTCCTTGCCTATAAATACTGCTCCATTCCCAGCAGAAAAATATTCCTCTTTGCACGAATTTTTTTAGTCTTTTCTTTCTCTCTCTAAACCTTCTTTCTCTCAATAAATATCTTGATCACTAACATACTTAGATCTTGTTTCAAGTAATCTAATCTCTTATTCTCATCTCTTCCCTCTCATTCAAGTGCAAGAGAAGAACACTCGTATACGTTAAAAACCGAAGTGTTAATTAGTGATCTATCCTCCTTTCTTCTAAATACCAAAACTCTATTGTATTTATCTTGTGTATTTGTGTGATTCGGATATTGTGTAGATCCGATAGTGTAGATCTTGTAAGTGTGTATATCTTGTGAAGCGGTAGATTGGTTCTAGCAAAGATTAGGACTCAGCATTTAGCTTAGTGTCGAAAAATAATGTAAGCGATGTGTAAACAGTTTTCTTCGCCTAAAAGGAGCTTGTTGACATAGTGAAATCTCAAGTCGGATACTCGAGGAGTGGAGTAGGGCGAAGAGGTGCTTCGTAGCCGAACCACTATAAAATCTTGGTGTCTTGGTTTGGTTGTTTCTTTCCTTATCTCTTTACATTATTATTGTTGTTATCGTGTTTTAGTTTAGATAGTTATTGCTTGTTCATATTATGATTTGATTTAACATATAACTTGAATCTATACATTTTTGAACGTAAACTTTTAAAACGCAAAAAAAACGTGTGAACTATTCAACCCCCCTTCTAGTTTCCACAATTGGCATCAGGAGCAAGGTCACTCAAGATTTTTAAAATATACTGTATTTTAAAGCTTGGATCGATCTATGGATTCCGACAAATATCTAGAAGGGCAATCTATGCAAAGACCACCACTCTTTGAAAGCGATAGTTTTATTTATTAGAAAAATAGATTCGAGACATATGTTAAATCAAAAGATCTAGATCTTTGGCATGTTATTACCAATGGTGATTTTCAACCTATTGTACAAAATCCGAAAACCAAATTAGATGAGGTTATCCCTTTTGAAAAACAAACCGATGATCTCAAAAAGAGACTTGCGAAAAATAATGAAGCAAAAATGGTTATTTACAATGCTTTGCCAAGAAAAGAATATGAAAGAATTTTCATGTGTAACACGGCAAAATAAATTTGGAAAACTTTGTTAATCACCCATCAAGGTAATAGCCAAGTCAAAGATAATAAGATCGACCTTTTGGTTCAACAATATGAACAATTCGTCATTTTCGAAGACGAATCTATAGATAGTGCTTTTGCTAGATTTAATACTATTATTACTAGTCTTAAAGCTCTTAATGAAGGTTATTCTAGTAAGAACTACGTAAGGAAGTTTCTTAGGGCTCTACATCCTAAATGGAGAGCAAAGGTCACGGCGATTGAAGAGTCGAAAGACTTAACATCACTATCTCTTGATGAGCTCATTGGAAACCCTTCAAAGTTCCTGTGATGATCATCAAGAAGATTCCAAAATAGTCAAAGCAAATGTTGAAAGGGGAATCTCTTGCTTTTAAAGGGCTAAAAAGAATTAGTGATAAAGAGTGTTTGACTTCCGGTCCTATTACTAGTGGAAGGCGAAGAGTCGGCCATGGCGGTTAGAGGACATCACAGAGTTCTTTAAGAGAAGAGGTAGATTCATGTGACAAAACTCGAAACGACAAAAAGATCCATACAAAGAAGACGTTGAGGTCAACAAGAACGTTAAAATTGATAGAAAAATGCTTAGATGTGGGCAACCCGAATAACTCTCCTTAGAGAATGTTACAAACCACCGAAAGACTAAGAACCAAGTGCCTTTTGTCGGATGTTCTGGAGTGATAGTGGTGAGAAGATGATGAGAAGGTCAAAGATGAAACGTGTCTTGTAGCCCACGCATCAAGTAAGATATGCCATGGAGTCGACTTGGAGCCCGATGAATGGATCAAGGATAGCGGATGCTATAAACATATGACGGGCAACTAAAAGCTTTTCTCCCACCTCAAGGTATATACAATATGGATGGTAATTGTTCATTTTTTGGTTTAGTTATTTTGTATTAGTAGTTTGTTGTTTTATTGAGAAATTTAGTGTTTGGTAGTATAGTTATATTTTTATAGTTAGTTAGTTCTAGTTTCATTTTAGTATGAGAAAGTAGAGTATATATATAGTAGTCTTTTAAGTATAAGTTTATTAGTACAGTTTTAGTTTAGTTAGTTGAAGTTTTAGTCTTAGTATCTAGTAATTAGTGTATTTATTTAGTAATTCTTTTCATATATTAGTGTTAAAAGTCTTATTTATTTAGTACTTTTTATAAGTATTTTTTAAGTTTTAATATTTTGTCAGTCTAGTAGTTTTTATAGTTTAGTTAGTATTAGTACTTCTTTATTTCAGTTACGGAGTTTTTAGTTAGTTTAGATTTATTAGTTCTTATATATATGTTTAGTTTTAGTTTAATCTTCGTGGTAACATCATTGGCAAAGGTACGATTTCTAATGACTCTCTCAAAATAGATAATGTAGAACATGTTGATAACTTAGGATTTAATTTGCTAATTAACTTGCTAAGTATAAGACAAATATGTGATAATAAGTGTAGAGTAACTTTCTCTGAACATGATAGTGAAATCACTAATGATGGTAAAGTCATAGGTAGAGGTATTAGGAAGAAAGGTTTATATGTGATGAAATTAGGAAATAAGCCAAAGGATCAAATTTGTCTAACAACGATTGATGAAAATTCCACATTGTGGCACATGAGATTAGGTCACGCAAACATGCGTCTCATTTCAATCGTTGGCTTCTAAGAATTTTGTTAGGAAACCTTCCTAGCTTAAGTTTGATAACATTTTTGTGATGCTTGTTTAACTGGGAACAAGCTCACGCTAGTCACAAAGCTAAGAATGTAGTCTCAACGACTAGATGCTTAGAACTTCTCCATATGGATCTCTTCGGTCCATCCACCATAAGGAGTTATGGAGGAAACCGTTACACCTTAGTCGTAGTAGATGACTACTCTAGGTATACTTGGACTAGATTCCTTAAGAATAAAACCAAAGCTTTTGATCAATTTGAAATATTTAGTAAGAAAATTCAAAACCAATTAGGATGTACAATAGTGTCAATAAGAACCGATCACGGTAGAGAATTTGATAACGAAGTGCAATTTGGAGAGTTTTGTAATGCCAATGGTATTACTCATAACTTCTCGGCTCCTCGCACTCCTCAATAAAATGGCATGGTTGAAAGGAAAAATAGGACACTTCAAGAAATGAGTAGGACTATGTTGAATGAGCAATCATTACCACAAAAAGTTTTGGTGTAACGCCATAGATACTTCAACATATATTCTCAATCGAATTCTCATTAGAGCCATTCTAGGAAAAACACCTTATGAACTCTTAAGAGGTAGAAAACCTACGTTAGATTATTTTAGAGTGTTTGGAAGCAAGTGCTTCATTTTGAACACAAAAGACTACCTTACCAAGTTTGACCCAAAGTCATATGAAGGTGTCTTTCTAGGTTATTCTTATAATAGTAAAGCTTTCATAATCCTAAACAAACACACTAGGAAAGTCGAAGAATCACTTAACGTGACATTCGATAAAACTCCTCCACCCTCTAAGACATCACCCTTAGTGGATGATGACTTAGATGAGGAAGAAACAATTAAGGTCACTGAAAAGAAAAACCTAGAAAATGACATGGAGGATGAAACATTAGAAATTGACGAAATAGTCAATATTAAGGAATCTAGGAACCATCCATTAGAAAATGTCATAGGAAACCTTAACCAAAGAACCCTTAGGTCACAAGCCCAAAACCAAAGTAACTTCTTTTGTTTTATATCAACTATAGAACCTAAGAATGTGAATGAAGCGTTAGGAGATGAAAGTTGGATAGTCGCCATGCAAGAAGAATTAAATCAATTCGTTGCTAATGACGTTTGGGAGTTAGTTCCTTAACCTAGCAATATGAAAATCATAGGAACTAAGTTGGTATTTAGAAATAATTTAGACGAGAACGGTATTGTTTCTCGAAATAAGGCTAGGTTAGTTGCTCAAGGCTACAACCAACAAGAGGGCATCGATTATGATGAAACTTATGCCTCGGTTGCTAGACTTGAGTCCATTAGAATATTATTAGCTTATGCTTGTGCCTTAGATTTTAAACTATTCCAAATGGATGTAAAAAGTGCATTCCTGAACGGTTTTATCAATGAGGAGGTTTACGTGACACAACCTTCGAGATTCATTGATTTCGAAAAACCGGATCATGTTTATAAATTAAAGAAAGCTTTATATAGTCTTAAACAAGCACCCAAAGCTTGGTATGATAGATTAAAATTTTTCCTTATTAAACATTGAAAAATAAATATCGGAAAAGGTAGATAACACTCTTTTATTTACTAAAAAAAAGTTTCAAAATCTCATCATTGTTCAAATATATGTCGATGACATTATATTCGGTTCGACTTGTCAAGACATGTGTGATGAATTTTCCAAAATCATGCATGACGAGTTCGAGATGAGCATGATGGGTAAACTTAACTTCTTCCTTAGATTACAAATAAAACAAATGAAGATGTTAATTAATAAATCATTCCTAAGTATATTAAAGAAAATGCTTAAGAAAAATTTGGTCTAAGGGATTCAAAACCAATAAAAACACCCCCACGTCCTCCGTACTAAACTCACAAAGATGAAGATGTGAGACAGTATAGAGTACCTAAGTAGCAATAATAGGTAGTTTTATATACCTAAGGCAAGTAGGGCCCGATATCATGATTAGTGGTCTGCCTTTGTGCTCGCTAACAAAGAGGGCTCCCAAAACCTCTCACCTTGAAGCGTTTAAGCGAATCTTCCCGATACATTAAAGGCACTCCACTCTTAGGTTTATGGTATTCCTAAGGGGACCGATATAGAAACCATAGAGTATATCCGACTCTGATCATGCGGGAGATTATTGGACCAAAAGAGCACTAGCGTAATTTGAACTTTCGTCGGGTATGTTGATGACATCTGGTTCTCGAAGAAAAACAAACCGCTCTTGGGGCTATTATCCACTACCTGAAGCCGCATATGTAAGCGCCAAGAAAGGCATGTCAACAAGCACTAGGAAGAAAACAAGCTCTCATCGACTACACGTAACTCCTCGATGATGTTCCTATCTTGTGCAACCAACAAAGCGCGATTGACCTTAGCAAAGATACCGATGTAAACATCATCGATACCAAACCACATCGAAATACGTCACCACTTTCGTTCTGATAATGTCCAGAAAGGACAAGTCTCAATCTCAATCAAAAATGACGTCCGTCGACAATATCGCCAACATTCTACTAAACCCCTATAAACGTAAATCGTTTAACTATCTACGTCTTGGTTTAGGAATTATGGAACACATTCCATAAACCTTATGTGTCTACTTCTCCTTCTTCTAGTTTACGATACTGTCCTGCGTTCCATTCCCGGTCATGAAAACTTAAATACTTCATCCGAAGTACTTTAAGCATTTTTAATTCACGAAATACAAATTAAAATGTCACTCCTCTTTGTTAAATTTTCATCAAAAACTCAAGTCCAATACCCTTTACTTAGGGTGGCCCCCATATAGGCGGCCTCCAATATATTTGGGACCGCCAAGATATATGGGACCGCCATCAGCAGATCATAATATGGAACACTTAAACAAAAAAATTTTCAAAACACAAAAACAAACACTCCTTTATCTGCTGTCATTGACGAACACGACACAAAACCGACCAAAACTCAAATTCAACCATTAAAACATTAATTGAAGATCAAATCAACACTAATAATCAATCCTAATATCATAAAGATCATCAATTCTAAGTCATTTCATCTATTTTCTTTCAATTTAAGTCTAGGGTTCATTATGAACACCAAAAATTGAAATTGGGGAATGTAGGATCCCGTAACACTTCACTTCATAGAATCAAACACGAATCGAACTAGAAAGGAGAAAGAGAGTGAGTTGTTTAGAGAGAGAAACTAGAGAGAGAAATGAGAGAGAAAAGAGAAAAGATATTATGAGATATTTTGAACAATTTACTTTTCCAAGTGGAAAAGTTCCTTATATACCCCGACAACTTAATAAGTGACAACGCGGATATTTAACTATACCCCCAAACGGGCTCGGGTTTTGCTTGGGATTAAACCCGAAACATATACAATATTAGATTAACTATCGAGCCCGATTCCCGATATTATACTATTACAACATTAACTAATTAAATACCGAAGCTCCATCGTAGAGTGACCGAACTTCCTTGTTCGACTCAATAAATTGAGGCTAACAATCTCCCCCGAAGTGAGGTCTTGAACACGGGAACGAGCTTCCTTTATATTGACTCATAAAAGTAGCTAACAATCTCCCCCGAAGTTGAGTTCATTGATGCACTCCTTATGAGATCAGTGAGATAGCTTTTGCGTTTAAGCACGAGTGTTCTTGGATCCTTGTCTTCGTTGTTAGTTGTAAGCTTGTTCCTTCGTGCATACTGCGATCTTACTTTGAGCCTTTGGTCATTATCTTTAACGTCTATGCCATCTTGCGATCTTGAGTGTTTTACCAACATGCTCATACTTTTGTATTATTTTGAAAGCTTTAAATCAGAGTTAGCGGAAGTCTTTGTCTTTCAATCTTGAGCTTTCTAGTAAATAATGTCTTTTGTAGATTGAGCATTTGAATGGGATTTGATGTTGCTGTTACCACCGTTTGACCTGCAGGTTTATACTTAGTGATAACAAGAAAATTGATTTGAAAATCAATCGACGTGTAACTCTTAAAGTGTTTTTGTAACACATCGCGAGTGTCACTGTTTTTTATCAAATTATTCATCAACCGTCAATGTCATTTACTGGAACCAAATCGATATCCAGTTGTTCACACAGTTCGATTCATATAAAATCACGCAAGTCATCCTAACCAAGAGCTGGTTTGCATGTTGACTCAAGCAGGATTTCCATCTTCATTGTGAATACTTATAGTTCAACTGCCTTCGATGTTCCTGGCAAATATCACAATGATATTGCATAGGAACTCTTGCGAATAGCTTGTAGAACCTGACGATGTATCAACAAGTTGTTGAAATGAGAATAATGGTCCTAACGAGATTTTGATTGATCTCTTGGCTCTAGAACTCCGATTATGCACATTGGGTTTTAGTACTCGGAGGCTGGAGCATATTGCCACCTATTCAATATCAACAATCTCGGAGTGAGATGTCAATAGATAACGTGTGTATCTCCGTGACAAATGAGACAAGTTTCTGTTGAGAGAAACCCGAATGGTTGAGAAGGGTTGTGCATTGCATCACTGGGTCCATGATGTCATTTTCAATGTCAGCAATCAACTTGTGATTCTGACAGCATATGTATTGACCCGGTTTCTGCCTTAAGTTGTGTGGAGGGCTTCTTTCTTTAGACCCTTTATCCATACATTTCTTTTTAATTCTTCAACGCCTTCAATGCTTACCAAGACGTCATTACTAACACCTTGTTGTGATTGTTCCAGTGTTAACTCAATCTTAGTCGGCATTATTCCCATATACATTCATCTCCAATCATACCTAAGGACTGCTATTTCTAACTTTGGATTATCCTTGGGTAGATCCTCCGGTTCTGGTTGGATCATAGGATTGATTCCTAACCTAACCACCTTATGACTTCATAATCGTCGTGAAATTAAGATGTTGTTGGGTATAAGATCGAACCATAAAACCTTTTCTTTAGCACATTGAGTCGAATAGATCATATTTTAATTACATTTTCTCCCCTTATTTTAAATAATAAACACTTAGTTTTTGAAATACCTTGTGATTAAAATATTTTGAAAAAACAGTGGGAGAAAATATGGTCAGCTTAGAAATGGATTGGCACATTTTGATAATGTTTTGAATACATAGAATGATCGTTGATGAAGTATCCTAAGAACATTAAAAACTTTGTTTTTTTCGAAAAACACCCCCTCAAGAATAGGACCAATTGAGAAATTGTTTGACTTGTTGTGAAACCATTGGAGGGATAGGAGGTTGAACACACAATTTTGAAAGATTAGGATGTTTATCGAGAAATTCTTGAAAAAAATTGTGTTCAACATTTTGACAAACCAGATTAGAGACTTCTCTTCTAACGGTAAGGGTAAGCGCACTGAAACGTACACTTTCCTTTTTCTTGATCTAAAAACATTGAATGTCTTGTAAGAATAGCTCAAGACTGAGAAACGTTAATTTTCTCGTTGTGAGGATAAGTTAATAAACCTTCCTTTATTGAAGTCCGGTTACGTACTGGACATTTGTACATAAGCCATCTAGAAAATTAAGAAATGGCATGTTTTGAAACTATTTGCAACTCCTCCTTGAACTTCATTTAACACACCCCGTGTCAATGTTAATCACATTTCTAAGCCCGTTTTTTATTAAAAAATTGTTTATCCATTCCAAGAGACATGTCGAGAAGATCTTTTTGGAAATTTTCTGTTTTTCCTGATTTTGTATTTTCTTTTTGAAGTTTTTATATTTATGTATTGTATTTTGCTTTTTCTCAAAATATGTAATGGTGACTGTTTGGATGATATAATCAAGCAGACTCATTTGTCAGAACCTCCAGTTCTGCTGGAGTCAAACATCTCATACCAATCAAACCTTCTGACAAGAATACTTAAACTGAATCCTCAGGAAGGGCTTTTTCGTAAAACATGTCCAGCTAATTGATATTCAGGTTTCTGACAAAAAAAATTCAATTATACCGATTTCAAACCTGTTCCATTAGACATGATAACGCGAGTATGGATGTGCTTTGTTCGGCGAAATGTTTACGGTTGCATGAGATTGGCTATGCTGACTTGAGAAGTCGCAATACAACGGTATTTTGTTGTAGTTGCGAGCCTATAATCTTGAAGTTGTGTCCTCATAACCACATTACTGAGCACAACTTGCAATAACGCACATACTCCTGCCTCTGCTGAAGACATTGAAAGTGCAGTTTTTTTTCTTTGGACATCCAGCTTACAACAAGTTTTATCACCAAGAACAGTATCCCTCCCCAATGTTGTATACGAGTATCAAGGCATCCGCAAGATCAGCATCTGAATAATGCTGGTATAGTTCAAAGCCAGAATCCTTGGATACTAGAGTCCCAATGTTTAATGGTACCCTTTAGGTATTTAACGATTCTTTAACCTCCTTGTAGGTGCTTTTTGAGTGGTCGTGCTTGATAACTTTGCACAATAGCATACTGCATTATGCACTAAGTCCTAGGTCTACTAGATGTCAAGTACATGAGTGACCCTCCGATTTACTACGATAATCAGATTGATTTACGTGTTCTCCACTCAAATCTACATCTAGTTTGGGGTTTTGTAGCTGCAATGGTGTACCAAAGGGAGTGGACAATTGTCCATAATTATCGTTTTTTAGAATTTCTAAACGTACTTGGCCTGAATTGAAAAAAATACCTTTTGTGGACTGGTGATCTGAAGTCCTAAAAAGAATTCATCTCCCCCATTAAGGACATTTCAAATCTACTGTGCATTAACTTTTCAAATCTTTTTGAATATTTAGGATTGTCGACAGCCAAAAATTATAGTCATCACGTAAATTATGCACTAGTAGAATATCTCTCCCCGTATTTTATCTTGACTAAAATTGGGGTCAATTGTACTTTAGTACATCTTTGACATCAGGAAGTTTGATAGATTCATCGTACCAAGGCTTCTTGGCGCTTGCTTAATCCATACAAAGCATTCAATCATAGGTAGACTTTTTTTTCTAATGATCTGGATCAACTAAACCCTTCTTGCGAGCAACAAAAACCACTCCTTCAGTGGACCATTAAGAAATGCCGTTTTCACGTCCATCTGATAGATTGGAAAAGACTTGTGTGCTGCGTGGGCAACAAAAATCCGAACTGCTTCCAAGCGAGCAACTGGAGCAAATGATTCTTCAAAATCAATACCCTCTTCCTGAGCATAACCTTTAGCAACAAGTCGTGCTTTGTTGCGAATTACAGTCTGATCTTCATCCTTCTTGTTCTTCCATAACCACTTTAGCTTTATAATCATCTTGCCAAATGGTTTGTCGACTAGTTCCCAGACTTTTAGTCTGTCGAACTGATGAAGTTCATCCTGCATTGCTTCGATCCATGCAGAATCAGCCATTGCCTCCTTAATGTTCTTCGGTTCAACAA
Source organism: Tanacetum coccineum (assembly GCA_026074375.1). NCBI lineage: Eukaryota > Viridiplantae > Streptophyta > Magnoliopsida > Asterales > Asteraceae > Tanacetum > Tanacetum coccineum. The sequence continues at coordinate 70,170 of BQNB010011470.1, read as the reverse complement.
TACTCACCGTGAGCGCGAACATACACATTTCAGGATCTGTGGCAAGCTGTCGTCTTATTTGAACTGGCATGGTTGGATTTCCATAAACTTGTTCTAATGGATGATCTCTGGTCCATCGGTAATCATGACTTTGTGGTTGAAATGAATGCACATCGGTATTATCAATGTTGCGTGAGGAAGACTCACCAATTTCTTATACCCGTGTACAAAAAGGATTGATAAATTCATCTTCTTGAAATGATGCATTCGGTGCTTGATCATTGTTGTTGTCCTCAGCATGACCGTGTGCTGGATTGTAATATTCTTCAAGTAAAGGACTGAAGAGAAATTCTAACCCTTGTTGTGACGAATCTGTCTTTTCTGCTGTAGGAACAACATTTTGTCTTGGGGGCACGGGGTCAGAGTTGTCATAATCTGACGCCTTTTGTCCTTGAGGAACGAGGCCTGAAGAGACATTTTCAACAGACATCTCTTGTCGTTGTGGTGCGAGGTCTGAACTGTTGTGATCAGACATCATTTCTTTGATTTCATCAAACTTGATATGTATGGACTCAGCTATCAATCTTGTTCGCTTGTTGTAAACACGATATCCCTTCGACTGAGTAGAATATCCCACCATGACACATGGATCCCCTTTTTCTTTCATCTTATCCAGATTTTCCCCATCTCTAGTTATGTAACAAATGCAACCAAAGATGTGAAGATGTTTTATTGAAGGTTTCCTGTCATTTATGATGTGATATGCCGTCTTTCCATGAGTGGATATGATGATTGATCTGTTCTGAGTATAGCATGCGGTTGCAACTGCTTCAGCCCAAAATGATAATGGAAGCTTAGAAGCTGAAAGCATCGTTCGAGCAGCCTCAACAAGTGTACGGTTTCGTCTTTCGACAACGCCATTTTGTTCAGGAGTTCGAGCTATGGAAGTCTGATGTTTAATGCCTTCTTCTTTGAAATAAGCATGGAGTGTCTTGTTCAAGAACTTTGTGCCTTTGTCAGTACGTACAGTAATAACTAAAGCTTGAAGATTGCGTTGAATCATCGTGAGAAAGTCTTTGAGAACTTCTGGTGTTTCATCCTTGGATCGTAGAAAAAGAGTCCAAGTGTATCTTGAATAGTCATCAACAATCACCAGAATATACTTCTTTCCATTAATGCTTGCAACTCGCATTGGACCACATAAGTCCATATGAAGCAAATTTAGCCTTCCTTTGGAACTTGGAACAGCTTTTGTCTTGAAAGAGCTGCGTTTTGCTTTACCTATTTCACAAGATGAACAGAGTTGGTCCTTGACATATTTCAACTTAGGTAAGCCTGTCACAATATCTTTCTTAGAGAGTAAAGTGATGTAATCGAAGTTAAGATGAGAGAGTCTTCGATGCCATAACCATGCTTGAGTTGGTGAAGCTTTAGCCATGAAACAGATTAGAGTTGTTGAAGTTGTTTCTTTAAAAGAAATTGTGTAGAGATCAGATCCACGATTACCAGTTAGTAAATTGTTTCCCTGAAGATCTCTTACAAAACAAGTAGATTTTCTGAAAGCAACCTCCAAATCAGCATCACAGAATTGACCAACTGAGAAAAGATTGTGATTAAGGCCTTCGACGTAATAAACCCATTTGATCGTCACATTTCCTTGAATCAGATCTCCATAACCAAGAATAGGAGCAAACTGATCATTTCTAAAATGAATAGTACCCATAAATTTCTCCACAAAATTACACAACAGTTTGAGATTGCCCATCATGTGCTTCGTGCATCCAGAGTCAACAATGAATAGGATGAGTTGTACAATCTACAAGAGAATTAGAGGACGATGGAACATTGGACAAATTGGATCCTAAGGAATTTGATATCTTCAAGACATTAGTTATCCTAGAGACAATGTCTATAGTGGGACTAATACTTGTTGATTCATCATCTTTCCTAATCTTAGGCATCCATATCTTTTTGGTCCTAAGTGGCTTTTGTGTCCATATATAACCTGATGGACATCTCTTAGCTATCCACCATTTCCATTCCTGATTTGTATTCTCATACAACTCCTTATAGTAACTATTGGATTTCTAAATAGTGGTATCTGATGCAACTGTTTTCTTATGGGGTGTTGCAACAGATTTGTTCACTTTTCTCTTGGGTTTACTAGCACTAATAGGCACTTCATGAGGCTTCTTAGTTCTAGCATTCACGTCTTTCAAGTATCGAGAAACACAAGCATCATGATTAGAATTAAACACACATGTTCCACATTCAGCACAAACAGCATTTTCATTCGAAGTTCTGGAGTTTGAACTGTCATTACACGCAGTTACAGACTTTGTTTTCTTAGAAATACTAGAAATCCTATGATGGTCTTCTACTTCCTTCTTTTGAAACTTCACTTGACTATTGTTTGGCACGACCTTATCTTTAACTTGATAGCACTTAAGCTGTGGTCTGCTAACACTAGTAGTGTGAATTACTCCTGAAGATTTAGACATGTGAGGATTAGTATTCCTAGAAGCATGAGGCAACTGTGGTGTTCTAGTTTGTGTTGTGGTGGAGGCAATTCTATACATTCCTGGTTTAAGCACATTTGTGTTTCGAACCGCTTGGTTTCTATTCTGAGGCAAATTCTGTTGAGTGACTGGTTTAAACAAACCATCCGACGCATTAGTTTTATTAACCGACTTATTCGTTTGAAAACTTCTCATTTCAGGAGAATTTGAAAAAGGAGTCGGTTTTCCTAAAACTGATGGTTTTGGAATCCGTTGAGCATTTGGTTGTCGAACAACAGATGGTTTATCAAACTGAGTTTCCACAGACTTTCCTTTTGTTACCAGAATGAGTTTCTTTAACTCATTTATCACCATGTTCTTGTCTTGCATTTGAGCTTTCAAATCTTGTATTTCATGATATTGTTCACGTTCTTTTCGAAATACATTTGAAGCATTTTCTTTGCAAACTGGGTTGTTTTTCATCTGTTCTTTACAATGTTGTAAAGAAAGTTCAAGAGAAATAACAAAAATCTGTTGAAACACCTCATAAGAAAACAGTTGTATCACGATACCACTATTCGAAATCCAAGAGTTACCATAAGGAGTGTATGAGAATCAATCCAGATATGGAATGGTGGATAGCTAAGAGTTGTCCATCAGAATATAATATGGAACACAAACGCCTCTTAGGATCCAAAAGATTGGATGCTTAATCAGGAAAGAGGATGTTGTTCAACAAGTTTTAGGCCCACTATAGACATTGTCTCTAGGATTTTCCGAATGTCTTTAAAGAATCAAATTCCTTAGGATCTAATTTTGTCAAATGTATCCTTCGTCCTCTAGTTCTATTGCAGATTGACAACTCATCTATTCATTGTTGGACTCTGGATGCACATAGAAACATGACGGGCCAATCTCAAGCTAGTTGTTAATTTTGTGGAGGAAATTTCTTGTGTACTGTTTCGTTTTGGAAATGATTAATTTGCTCTAATTCTTGGTTATGGAGATCTGAATCAAGGAAATGTCACGATCAAACGGGTTTATTACGTCGAAGGCCTCAATCACAATCTTTTCTCGGTTGGTCAATTCTGTGATGCGGATTTGGAGGTTGCTTTCAAGAAATCTACTTGTTTTGTGAGAGATCTTCAGGGAAACGATTTACTAACTGGTAATCGTGGATCCGATCTCTACACAATATCTCTTCAAGAAACAACTTCATCAACTCTAATCTGTTTCATGGCTAAAGCTTCACCAACTCAAGCATGGTTATGGCATCGAAGACTTTCTCATCTTAACTTCGATTACATCACCTTACTATCAAAGAAAGATATTGTGACAGGCTTACCTAAGTTGAAATATGTCAAGGATCAACTTTGTTCGTCTTGTGAAATGAGTAAAGCAAAAAGAAGCTCATTTAAGTCAAAAGCTGTTCCAAGTTCCAAAGGAAGGCTGAATTTTCGCTTCTCATGGACTTGCTGTGGTCCATATGCGGGGTTGCAAGCATAAATGGGAAGAAATATATTCTGGTAATTGTTGACGACTAATCCAGATACACTTGGACTCTATTTCTATTATCCAAGGATGAAACACCAGAAGTTCTAAAAATTTCTCACGATGATTCAAGCATCTTCAAGCTCAAGTTATTACTGTCGTACTGGTAAGAGGCACAGAGTTCTTGAAACGGACACTCCATGCTTTATTTCAAGGGACTTCACTCCTCGAACACTTGAACAGAACGGGCATTGTCGAAAGACAGAACGTACTCTGTGTTGAGGTCTGCTTCGAGCAATGCTCTCAGCTTCTAAAGCTTCCATTACTCATTTTGGGCTGAACAGTGGCAACCGCCATCATGCTATACTCAGTAATCGATCATCATGATAACGAATCATGGAAAAAAGGCGTTATCACATCATTTAATGTCAGGAAACCTTCAATAAAACTCTTCACTCCATATTTTGGTTGGCTTTTGTTACATAACTCGAAATGGGGGAAAATTGGATAAGATGAAAGAAAAAGGGGACTCTCCATGTGTATGTGGGATATTCTATTAGTCGAAGGGATATCGTGTTTACAACAAGAGAACACGCTTAATAGTTGAGTCCATTCATATAAAGTTTGATGAAATCAAAGAAATGATGTCTGATCACAATAGTTCAGACCTCGCACCACAACGACAAGAGATGTCTGTTGAAAATGTCTCTTCAGGCCTCGTTCCTCAAGGACAAAAGGCGTCAGATTATGACAACTCTGACCCCGTGCCCCCAAGACAAAATGTTGTTCCTACAGCAGAAAAGACAGATTCGTCACAACAAGGGTTAGAATTTCTCTTCAGTCCTTTACTTGAAGAATATTACAATCCAACACACGGTCTCGCTGAGGAAAACAACAATGATCAAGCACCGAATGCATCGTTTCACCAAGATGACTTTTTCAATCCTTTTTGTACACGGGTACAAGAAATTGGTGAGTCTTTCGTACAAGAAATTGGTGAGTCTTCCTCACGCAACATTGATAATACCGATGCGCATTCATTTCAACCACAAATCTGATTAGTGGACCAGAGATCATCAATTAGACAGTTGTGGAAATCCAACCATGTCAGTTCAAACAAGACGGAAGTTGCACATGATCCTGAAATGTGTATATTATTGTTGATACGAAGACATTAAGGTGGCAAATGGCTGATTTGCAGGGACGAAAGGCAATCCCCTCCCATCACCCTAATAAATAGATGCAGAATGAACTTCATCAGTTGACATAGACTGAAGTCTGGGAACTATTCGACAAACATTTGGCAAGATGATTATAAAGCTAAAGTGTTATGGAAGAAAATGATAGGATGAAGATCAGGACTGTAATTCGCAACAAAGCGTGGACTTGTAGCTAAAGGTTATGCTCAGGAAGAAGGTGTTGATTTTGAAGAATCATTTGCACCAGTTGCTCGCTTGGAAGCAGTTCGGATTTTTGTTGCCCACGCAGCACACAAGTCCTTTCCAATCTATCAGATGGACGTAAAAACGGCATTTCTTAATGGTCCACTAAAGGAGGAGGTTTATGTTGCTCAGCCAGAAGGGGTCATGTGATTTGATCGATCATAAGAAAAAGTCTACCTTAGAGGAAATGCTTTGTATGGATTATAAAGCAAGCTCCCAATGAGCACTGCTAATGATGAACCTTTCCAACATCCTGATGTCAAAGCTTACTAAAAGGTAAAATTGACCCAACTTTATTCAAGATAAAATACGGGGAGGATATTCTACTAGTGCAGATTTACGTTGATGACATAATTTTTGGGTCTACAAACCCTAAATATTCAAAAAGATTTGAAAAGTTAATGCACAGTAGATTTGAAATGTCCTTAATGGGGGAGATGAAGTTCTTTTTAGGACTACAGATCCACCAGTCCCCAAAAGGTATTTTTATCAATCAGGCCAAGTACGCTTTAGAAATTTTGAAAAAGCATAATATGGACAACTGTCAACGCCATTGGTACACCATTGGCTACTGATAAACCCAATCTAGATGTAGATTTGAGTGGGAGAACCGTATGATGCAATCTGATTATCGTAGTAAAATCGGGTCACTCATGTACTTGACATCTAGTAGACCAGACTTAGTGCAAGCAGTATGCTATTGTGCACGTTATCAAGCACGACCAACTCAAAAAGCACTCGAAGGAGGTTAAAGAATCTTTAAATACATAATGGGATAGTACAATTACAGGGACTCTGGTATCCATAGGATTCTGGCTTTGAACTAACTAGCATTTTCAGACGCTGTGAGCATGCCGGGGGAGGAGGCATGAATTGATGCTCGGAAAAGCACTATGGGAGGGGATACAGTTCTCTTGGTGATAAGCTAGTAAGTTGGATGTTTAAAGAAACAAAACTGCACTGCTTGCAAAGTCTTTAGCAGAGGACAGGACAGAGTTCGTGGCGTTATCTGCAAGTTGTGCTCAAAGTAATGTGGATGAGGGACACAGCTTCAGATTATGGCTTCACTACAACAAAATACGTTGTATTGTGTCTTCTTCCCAGGTCAGCCATAGCAATATATGCAAACCCAGTTCGTAACAACATTCACGGACAAAGCACATCCAAGACTCGGTATCATTTCAATAAAAGGAAACAAGTTGAAAATGGTATAATTGAACTATATTTTGTCAGAATTGAATTCAATTTAGCTGACTTTTTACGAAGCCCTTACCTCGAGGATCAGTTATAGTATCTTGTCTTGTTCCTTCAGCAGAAAAGCCAGATTCGTCACATCAAGGGTTAGAATTTCTCTTCAGTCCTTTACTTGAAGAATATTATCAAACATCAAAATGTACATATTTTTGAGAAAAGCAAAATACAAAAATATAAAACTTCAAAAAGAAAATACAAAATCAGAAAAACAGAAAATTTCCAAAAAGATTCTTCTCGACATGTCTCTTGGAATCAATAACATTTACGTGCTTAGAAATGTCGATTAACATTGACACGGGTGTGTAAATGAAGTTCGAGCGAGAGTTGCAAATAGTTTCAAAACATGTCATTTCTAATTTTCTAAATGGCTTATGTGCAAATATCAGTACATAACCTGGACTTCATATAAAGGAAGGTTTATAACTTATCCTCCCAATGAGAAAATTAACGTTTCTCGGTCTTGAGCTGTTCTTACAAGACATTCAATGTTTTTAGCTCAAGAAAAAGGAAAGTGTACGTTTCAGTGCGCTTACCCTTACCGTTAGAAGAGAAGTCCTCTAACATCTGGTTTTTCAAAAAGTTGAACACAATTTTTCAAGAATTTCTCGATGACAATTCATAATCTTTCAAAATTGTGTGTTCAACACTCCAACCCTCACAATGTTTTCAAAAGACAACAATTTTTCAATTGGTCCTATTTTTGAGGGGGAGTTTTTCGAAAAACAAAGTTTTAATGTTCTTGGATACATCAACAACGACAATTCTTATGTATTCAAAACATTATCAAAATGTTCCAAACCATTCATGCTGACCATATTTTCTCCCACAGAATTTTCAAGACATATTTTAATCACAAGGTATTTCAAAAAAACTTATGTGTTTATTAATATTTAAAATAGGGGGAGAAAATGTAATTAAAATATGAATTCTATTCGACTAAATGTGCTGAAGATAAAGGTTTTATGGTTCGATCAATTTACCCAACTAACGCATCGTAATTTCACGACGATTTGAAAGTCATAGGTGGTTTTTAGGTTAGGAATCAATCTATGATCCAACGAGAACCGGAGGATCTATCTCCAAAGGATAATCCAAGTTAGAATTTTAGCAGTACTTCTTAGGTTGATTGGTGATGAACTGTATATGGGAAGTAATGTTCTGATTAAGAGTTGAGTTAACACTGGAACAATCACAACAAGGTGTTAGTAATGACGTCTTGGTAAGCATTGAAGGCGTTGAAGAATGAAAAAGAAATGTATGGATAAAGGGTCTAAAGAAAGAAGCCCTCCATACAACTTAAGGCAGAAACCGGGTAAACCATATGCTGTCAGAATCCAAGTTGATTGCTGACTTTGAAAACGACATCATGGACCCATTGAAGCATGCACAACCCTTCCCAGCCATTTGGGTTTCTCTCAACAGTAAACTTGTTCATTTGTACGGAGATACACACGTTTATCTATTGGAATCTCATTCCGAGATTGTTGATATGTATAGGTGCAATATGCTCCAGCCTTCGAGTACTAAAACCAAAATGCACTGAATTGAGTCTAGAGCCAAAAGAGATCAATTTAAAAATCTCGTTAGGTACACATTCTCTTCTATTTTTTTTTTTTCAAACAGTGTTTGAACATCATCAAGTTCACAAGCTGTTATCAAGAGTCCTACGCAATATCATTGTGATATTTTCCAGAACATCCGAGTGATGTTCCCTTAACACACTTCTAAACTCTTAAAACTCTCTCAAGGATAAACACTTCCTATTTACTCCCATATCCCATTCGGCATTAACCTTACATGAACTGCATTTAACTCACAAATGTTCTAAGAATGCAAGGAAGCCTTAAAGATCAAGCTTAGGGTTTTAAGAAGGAAAGCACAAGCTAAGGGATTCGGGTTTATAAGCTTGGAGCTTAAGTTATACATGTTTGGGTGTATACGAGTCGAATTTACGTCTAAACTCACAACCAAGGAAACTAGGACCCTTTGTAAGTCGTTACTAGGTCTTCTATGTCATTTATGTTCGTCTTATCTTTACTTAAGTTAATATGTTGCGTTATATGCAGGTTAGATACCTCATGGACGTGAGACATGCATGGTTCGAACCATGCATGATTCACGCTCCTAAGTTAAACAACAATGTGGACTTGTGTGGTGTAAACTTGATTTAAAAGGATGATAACTAGCATGTTATAGCGTAAATTTTCATAAAAATGCACAAACGTAATCAATTGGATTATGGAAGTCGTTATGACACGAGCATACAAAGTATTCACGTAAACTTTTTTGTAATCGAAACCTTTGGGCTTGGGAACTCATGCAACGACATATTAAACGAGTGTGTTAGCCTCAATTTATTGAGTCGAACAAGGAAGTTCGGTCACTCTATGATGGAGCTTCGGTCTTTAATTAGTTAATGTTGTAATAGGATAATATCGGGAATCGGGCTCGATAGTTAATCTAATATTGTATATGTTTCGGGTTTAATCCCAAGCAAAACCCGAGCCCGGGTCCTAGTTAAATATCTCGCGCGTACCTTTAGCGTGACGGGGTATATAAGCTTTTTCTTATTTAGAAAAAGCTAGTTGTTCATTTCTAAATTAATTCCATTTTCCATATTCTCTCATCTCTCTCTCTCTCTCTTCTTTCTCTCTCTAGAACAACTCCTCTCTTTCTCATTTCTAGTTCTTGATCCGTGATTGATTCGTGTTATGAAGTGTTAAACGGGATCCTACAATTGGCATCAGAGCAAAGGGTGGATTCGTGTCTGATTTGTGTGGTTAAATAAGCTCAAATTCGTGGCTTATTTTGTGAAAAAAAATACCCACGGCTCCATATTTTTTATTTGGGTCTAATGTTTGTTAATCTTGATCCTCCACATGTGTTCTAACACATCAAAAGGTAAGAGTGCTTCAAATTTCGTGTGTTAAACAAGCTCCTAGCTTGGAATTATAGAAGCAAACAAAGTATGGTGTACCTTCGTGTTAGAGTTGCTACTTCTTTTTGGACGATCCACAAAGATATACATGTTTTATTGTGTGTTAAATCTTCTTAGATACTATTAATATTGCAAAATCCTATCTTTGTTCGTGCTTAAACCGCTATTTGAGTGATTTTGAATAAAATCAGCTTGGTGTTCAAGAAAATGGCGTTTGTAAGATAAGGGACAAAGATCCACGATTAAGAAATAGTCAAAGTCGGGTTTGTTGACCACAACAGCGAGTTGCTAAAACACGAGTTGCCATAACAGCCTAGTGTGCGCAAAATAGCGGTTTGCTAAAACACGAGTATCTAAAACAGCGAGTTGCTAAAACAGCGAGTTGCTAAAACAGCGAGTTGCTAAACGGCGAGTTGCTAAACGGCGAGTTGCTAAAATAGCAAGTTGCTAAAACAGCGAGTTGCTAAACAGCGAGTTGCTAAACAGCGAGTTGCTAAACAACGAGTTGCTAAACGGCGAGTTATCAAATAGCGAGTTACTAATTGGCAGCGGTTTACTAAGAATTTTTTTGTGAAGAAAAGGGTTTCAGTAAAACAGCCATAACTTTTGATCCGTAAGTCCTTTTCACAGCCCGTGAACCTCATCAAATCGAAGAGAAAACGAGAACGATCAGCTCGTTTACAATGATTTATTGATAATTTTCAGTATTTTTGGAATTGTGTTATGACTTGTTTTTGTTCTAGCTCACGCCCATCTGTATTTTTAGGCCTGTTTCAGTTTGGTGAGCCTATTTAAACAAACAGCTTTAACCCTAGCCAGAAAATTATCTGTTTTTAGACAATTAAATCATTGGCCACTATGATTTATTGATATTTTTCAGTTTTTTGGAATTTGTGTTAGACTTGTTTTTGTTCTAGCTCACGGCCCATCTGTATTTTTAGGCCTGTTTCAGTTTGGTGAGCCTATTTAAACAAACAGTTGTAACCCTAGCCAGAAAATTATCTGTTTTTAGACAATTAAATCATTGGCCGCTGATTCCGAATCAAATCATTCACGGTTTTCTATTGATTTTGTAAAATCCTGTTAAATTTTTATCGGTTCTAATCATAGACTTGTAAAATCCCGTGAACGTCTATTGTATTCAAAACCACAACATCAAACACATCATATCCACTTAAGATCCAACAAAATCTTTCACACTTCATATTTCATAACTATTCATTCATCATGTCTACTCCAGTTAACACAATCCATCAACAGATAGCCAAATGCACAACAATATTGTGGCAGCTGTGTCAAAAGAATCGTCCACCGATGCTTGGAGCCAGGAAGATATTCTCAGTAGCGTTCGGCGTTTTTCTATGATACCTTGACACTAAATCGAATGGTGATATCTAGGAAGTTGTCATCTTTGAAGTGCATATACGCCTACTCGAACAGTACTCATAAAGCCAGCATTTGAAGGCAGCAGAGAACATTCTACCATAGCTGCACATAAGACAGGCTGAGACATACACAACCATGACAACAAGAACAAACTTTACTTTCAATCGAAAAGGAAGCTATTTTCTTGAATTTTGACTGGTATTGGATATGAGAATTTACTCACTGTTGATGCATGCAACACAGCTAAGGATATTGACAGCCATTGAGTCTACAACAGGGTGAATCATTGAACGTACCAGATGTAAAACCAATCTATATCTTGGAATTTGGGAAAGTTACTTCTCGAGATTGAGAATCCATAGAGTCTTATTACTCACGGTTTTATAAACTGATAATGAAGTTACAAGGAACAATTTGGCAAGTTCACCAATGCAAGTGCATGTTCAATTTCTTTCAAACAACTTCACATAATGTCGAGATTTGTGACGGTTTTCAAGCAGAGACAGGAAATAGACACAGTCTCATATCACAGCTGTTTTTTGACGGTTTTAAACTTTGAAGCTTTTTCAAAACGAAGTTAATGGATACCTTCTGAGAGATTAGCCATAAGTGCAAATCTATTATCACTTCTGTGCGCTGCTCAAACCAGAATCAGATAACTACTATCAGGCACCAAAACCTCAAAGATTGAATGCACCATCATACATGCAATCTTCTTTCCACACGACCAAGTGCGTCTACGCATAACACAAAGGCAAAAAGATCGGCCAAAACCAGTTAACTCCTCAATCTAAGTCCAATTCTCTCTGAGGAAGACAGTGATACCAGAACAAGCTCGGAGGATCAGATATGAAAAAAGAACTTGTCACTCACCCTCCCACGCAACCCCCCACCACCACCCCCCCTCCATCTTTGCTAAGTACTTCAAGGAAGCTTACAAACCTACCACCAACAACCTTCGAACTTCGTCAAACTCCAGGAACAAGACTGAAGATACTACACCAAGGATAACAACGACAATACATGCAGGGTGCAGTTTGGAAATCAAAGGACGATGACATTTTGCCTGGGCTTAGGGAAACAGTAGGCAGTCCGGTAGTGCAAAAAATGGGATACATTCTTTAATCTGCAAGGAATTTTGGACAACTATGTCAGGGAATGCAGGAAGCCAAAGGGGTTTATCAAGACTACGCTATCACAATGAGAAGAGAGATATGCAACAGATGAACAAGTGATTTCACACTTCAGCTGTCAAGCTGATTGCTAAAGAACACGGAATAAGATTGATGAACAAGAATTGAAGTACATTTACAGTTTACATGGCAAAGATTCAAGAGGTCTCACCTGAAGAAACCAGTTCTACTAGTCAGCCATTGGAACAGGTACAAAACCATGATGAAAATGATGTGTTTGCCAATATGAGACGACATTCTGAGCAACCTGAATCCATTAACGACACATATGTTTTAGAGAAGGATGATAGCAAGTCATATCTTGATTTCATACAAAAAAATGTACTAATTATAATCAGTTGATCAAATGCGGCTAAAATGTTGTTGATGAGCGTGCTGCGCTTGCTAATTTAATGCTTTAATAAGACTCGTGAAACGGAGGGAAAACAAAAACGTAATTAACAATTAAAGAAAGCAAACGCACATTAACTCAAGAACTAGAATGAGGTGCAAACTAACCTTGATAGACTATGTATGGCTCTGGGGGAGGCTAACTAGCATCTGGATATTCTCTGATTGAACGTCAGACCAAACAGACTGAGCATGAAGAGTACAACGGCCCTTACATGACCTAACGAGTGATTATTAAATAAACTTCAAACAAAGTTAAATGAAAAACTCCTAGGACTATTAGCTCTTAAAGACATTGACATAAAAGAGGGTTTAAAAACTAAAACCATGAAATTTCAGTTGTCAATCAGTAAACACGATGAGCTAGTCCAAAAAGAGTCTTTAACGATGTCACAAATTAAAGGTCAACTCAAAGACCAAAGTAAGTATTTAGGAATAAAGGTTAGGAAGGAAAAGACATTGACACATAATTGAAATGGACTAAATAAATAAAGTTTTTAAATGAAATTCTTTATAAACGCAAATCAGTCAATTCATACCATTCACAAAACTTGTTAGCACCCAAATCGCAACGTATAATGGTAGATATCAACCTTGCTAATCAAAGTACCTCAAGAAAAGCTCATCTGACAAGCCTCGTTGTATAATCCCATATGATACTCTGATCCTGCAAACAGATTTTGCCCTAAATGGGAAAGAGACAATGACTCTTTAAAAGTAAGTAGATTCAAAAATTGGAACAAAGACAAAGTGAAACCATATGATACACATATCCAAAACAGTCTTTAAATGAAACCTTTCAAACCACCATCCAAAAGCTAACTTGATCAGTTGGAACGATACGCGCTAAACAGTTAGGAAGACAATGTGGAGAAAAATGTTTGTAGACAAAGCCAAAAACATTGCTAAAAAACCTGCCTTTCTACCCATTTCTAAATCCTTTAGTAAAAGTAGACAACTTTATAACGAAATGACAAACAACTTCAACATTTTAAGACCAATTTGTCGACAAACTTGGTCCTAATCATACTAATAGTGCATTTCCCTAGCCCCAACTGCTAAAGTATGAAGAAGTTTTGATCAAAACCTTATTATTGCCTCTTTCAACAAAACTATACTAACATTCATTGTTTTGTTCATGAACTAAAAATGTAAATAATGAACGATTTGAGACGTTAAATCCCTTGAAAAGAGAAAGACGGACTTGAATCAGAAAAAGGCAGATTTTCAAACATATATGATCTACTTCTCGAAGAGGTGGTGTCTAAAGTTGTTACATGTTCGTATTGCATTCATCTGGTCTGAATTTAAATGCTAATAGCTTTAATTACAATGCTTGTATTCTTCATAAAGTCAAAGAAGGTGAAGTCTTGCCACTAAAAAGCAGTCACAACAAACTGAAATCTGTTAATAACGAAGTTCCATAATAAGCTTTTAAAGAGTTTTGCTAAACTAGAAAAACACTATCAATTTCACTTAAACATTCTTACAACATTGTGAAAGAACAAATGAAAAACACCTCAGTTTGCAAAAGAAAATAGCTTCTCAAATTTAATTTTGAAAAGAACGTGAACAATGATCACAAATGAAATACAAAATTTGAAAGCTCAAATGCAAAGACAAAACATATGGTGATAAATGAGTTAAAGAAACTCATTCTGGTAACAAAAGGAAAGTCCTGAGTAAACTCAGTTTGATAAAACCATATTGTTGTTCACACCAACACATGCCTCAAACGGATTCCAAAACATCAGTTTTAGGAAAACCCGACTAACCTTTTCAATTCTCCTAAAATGAAAGTTTTTCAAACGAATAAGTCGGTAATAAAACTAATGCGTCTTATGGTTTGTTAAACCAGATCACTCAACAAATTTGCCTCGGAATAGAACCCAAGCGGTTCGAAACACAAATGTCTTAAACAGGATTGTTTAGAATTAGCCTCCACCACAACGACAAACTAGAAACCACAGTTGCTCATGCTTCTAGTGAATAACTAAACCTCACATTCTAAATCTTCAGGAGTAATTTCAACACTACTAGTGTTTAGCAGCCCATAATTCTTAAAGTGTCTTATCAAGTAAAGATAAGTCCGCTGTCAAACAATAGTCAAGTGAAGTTTCAAAAGAAGGAAGTAAAAGACCATCATAGGATTTCTAGTATTTCTAAGAAAACAAAGTCTGTAACTGCGTGTAATGACAGTTCGAAATCCAGAACTTCGAGATGAGAAATGTTTGTTTGTACGCTGAATGTGGAGAAATGTTGATTAATTCTAATCAAGATGCTTGTGTTTCTCGAATACTTAAAGACTTGAATCTAGAACTACGTAGCCTATTGTAGTGCCCATTAGTGCTAGTAAACCCAAGATAAAAAGTCGAACAATCTGTTGTAACACCCCATAAAAAACATTTGCATCAGTACCACTATTCAAAAATCCAAGAGTTTACATATAAGGAGTTGTATGAGAATACTAATACAGGATGGAAATGGTGGATAGCTAAAGACTCCATCAAATATACAATGTACAGAAAAGCCACTTAAGACCAAAAAGATTATGGTATGCCCAGATTAGGAAAGATGATGAATCAACAAGTATTACGTCCCACCTAAGACATTGTCTCTAGGATAACTATGTCTTGAAGAATAACAAATTCCTAAGGATCCAATTTGTCCAATGTTCCATTGTCCTCTAATTCTCTTGCAGATTATACAACTCATCCTATTCATTGTTGACTCTGGATGCACAAAGCATATGACCGGAAATCTCAAGCTGTTGTGTAATTTTGTGGAGAAATTTCTGGTATGATGTTCATTTTGAAATGATCATTTTTTGCTCGTAATTCTTATTAAGGAGATCTGATTTCAAGGGAATGTCACGATCAAACGGTTTTATACGCCCGAAGGCCTCATCCCAATCTTTTCTCGTGGTCAATTCATGATTCTGATTTTGGAAGGTTACGTTCAGGAAATCTACGTTGTTATGTGAGAAGTCTCTCAGGAAACTATTTACTAACTTGTAATGCGAAGGATCTTATCTCTACACAAAATCTCTTCAAGAAACAACTCATCAACTCACAAACCTGGTTTCATGGCAAAAGCTTCACCAACTTAAGCATGGTTATAGGCTTCGAAGGCTTTCTCATCTGAACTTGATTACATCACCTTACTCTCAAAGAAAGAATTTGTGAACGGCGTTACCTAATTTGAAATATGCCAAGGATCAACTTTGTCATCTTGTGAAATGAGTAAAGCAAAAAAAGTTCATTCAAACGAAAAGCGCTTCCTAGGTTCAAAGGAATGCTAAATTTTGCTTCACATGGACTTGCGTGGTCCAATGCGAGTTGCAAGCAGAAATTGGTAAAGAAAGTATAGTCCTGGTGATTGTTTGTTGACTAATCAATAACAACTGGACCTCTTTTTCCTAACGATCCAAGGATTAAACACCAAAGTTCTTAAAGACTTTCTCCACGATGATTCAACGCTATCTTCAAGCTCAAGTTATATACTGTCGCGTACTGCCAAGTACGGAATCTTGACAAACACTCCATGCTATTTTCAAAGAAGAATGGCATTGAACATCAAAACTTCCACTCCTCAAACAGCACTGAACAGAACGGCGTTGTCGATAGACGAACCGTACTCTTGTTGAGGCTGCTCGAATTACGATCTTTCAGCTTCTAAGCTTCCATTACATTTTTAGGCTGAATCAGTTGCCAACCGCAGTGCTAAACTCAGAACCAGATCAATTCATCATATCCCTCATGAAAGACGGCATATCACATATAAATGACAAGGAAACCTTCAATAAAACATCTGCACACTTGGTATTGCATTTGTTTACATAACTAAGATGAGGAAAATCTGGACTAGAAAGAAAGAAAAAAGGGATCCATGTGTCCATGGTAAGGATAAGCACTCCAGTCAGAAAGGGATATCGTGTTTACAACAAGTAGAACACGCACTTAATAAGTTGAGTTCATTCATATCAATTGTTGATGAAAATCAAAGAAATATGGTCTGATCAAACAGTTCAACCTCTCACCAACAACGACAAGAGATGTCTGTTGAAAATTTCCTTCAGGCCTCGTTCCTTCCTCAAGGATCATAAAGGCTCAGACCTAAATAACGTCTGACCCCGTGCCCCCAAGACAAAATGTTGTTCCTTCAGCAGAAAAGACAGATTCGTCACAACAAGAGTTAGAATTTCTCTTCAGTCCTTTACTTGAAGAATATTACAATCCAACACACGGTCTCGCTGAGGAAAACAACAATGATCAAGCATCGAATGCATCATTTCAGAAGCTAAATTTATCATCCTTTTTTGTACCTGGTACAAGAAATTGGCGAGTCTTCCTCACGAACATTGTATCAGACCGATGTGCATTCATATTCAACCACAAAGACATGATTACCGATGGACCAAGATCATCCCATTAGAACAAGTTTGTGGAAATCCAACCATGCCAGTCAAACAAGACGACATCTTGCCAAGATCATTGAAAAGTGTATGTTCGCGCTCACGAACCAAAGAACATAAGGAGGCAATGCAGATTATCTGCATGTATCGAAGCAATGCAGGATGAACTTCATCAGTTAGACAGACTAAAATCCTGGAAACTCGTCGACAAACATTGTGCAAGATGGTTATACTCTAAAAGTGGGCTATGGAAGAACAGAAACGAATAAAGATCAACTGTAATTCAGCAACAAAGCACTACTTGTAGCTAAAGGTTATGCCTCAGGAAGAGGGGTATATGATTTCGAAGAATTATTGCTCCAGTTGCTCGCGTTGGAAAGCTATTTAGATGTCGTTGCCTCACTGCAGCGCACAATCTTTTTCCAATCTACAATGGATGTAAAAACGGCATTTCTTAATGGTCCACTAGAAGTGAGGAGGTTTAGTTGCTCAGCCAGAATTGTTCGTTTGAACCAGATCATCCAGAAAAATCTACCTTCTAAGGAAAGCTATGTATGGATTAAAGCAAGCTCCAAGAAGCCTTGTACGATGAACTTCAAAACTTCCGATGTCCATAGGCTTTATCTAAAGTAGCAATTACTCCAAACCACGTATTCAACGTAAAATAACGGGGAGATAATTCTACTTGAGCAGATTTACGTGATGACATAATTTTTGGTCGACAAACCCTAAATATACCAAAATGAATTTGAAAAGCTTAGATGCCAGTGATATTTGAAATGTCCTTAATGTGAGATGAAATTCTTTTTTTAGACTTCATATCCACCAGTCCCCCAAAAATATTTTTTATCAATCAGGCCCAAGTAACGCTCTTAGAAATTCCTGAAAAAAATCACGCATAATATGGACAACGTCACTCCATTGTACACCATTAGCTAATAAACCCAAACTTAAGATGTTAGATTTGAGTGAGAAGGGGCGGGGGGGTGGTTAACCAATCTGATTATCGTAGTAAAATCGGGTCACTCATGACTTAACATCTAGTAAACCAACCTTAGTGTAAGCAGTATGCTATTGTGATAAGTTATCATCATGGCCAACTCAAAGCACCTCAAGGAAGTAAAAGAAGCTTTAAATATCTAAAGTACCATTAAACATAGACTATTGTATCCAAAGGGATTCTGGCTTTGAACTAAACAGCATTTTCAGACCTAATCTTGCCGGATGCATGATACTCGGAAAAAGCACTTCTATGAGGGATACATTTTTCCTTAGTTGATAATCTTGAAGTTTGTTGTCAAAGAACAAAACTTACTGCAAGACTTCAGCAAGGTCAGAGTACTGGCTTTATACTGCAAGTTGTGCACAATAATGTGGATTGAAAAAGACACAGCCTTCAAGATTATGAGCTTCAACTACAACAAAAAACCATATGTATTGTTACTCTCAGTCACCATAGCAATATCATGCAAACACCGATAGCATTCACGAACAAAGCACATCCAATACTCAGTGTCATTTCAAAAGGAACAAGGTTAAAAATGTTATAAATGAATTAATATTTTGTCAGCACTGAATACCAATTAGCTCATTTTACGAAAGTCCTTCCTGAGGATCGGATTTAAGATATCTTGTCAGAAGGAATGGTATGAGAGATTGACTCAAGCTGAATTGGAGGTTTCAGACAAATGAGACTGCTTGATAACATCATGCTAAACATCACCAAGTACAAATTTTTGAGAAAAGCTCATATACAAAAATAAAAAACATTCAAAAAGAAATACAAAATCAAAATATTAAAAATTCAAAAGATTCTCTCGACATGTCCTCTTGGAATCGATAAAATTTTACGAGCTTAGAATGTCAAAAAAAAATTAAAATAAAACATGACACGGTGTAAATGAGGTTTCGATCAAGAGTTGGAAATAGTATTCCAAAACATGTCATTCTAATTTTCTGATGGCTTATGTGCAAATGTCAGTACATAACCCGAACTTCCTAAGAAAAGGTAATGGTGTTATAACTTTATCCTCACAAACGAAGAAAATAACGTATCTCGAACTTGAGCTATTCGTACAAGACATTCAATGTGTTTTTAGCTCCAGAAAGAGGAAAGTGTAACGTTTCCAGTGCGCTTACCCTTACCGTTAGAAGAGAAATCCTCTAACATCTGTTTTTCAAAAAGTTGAACACAATTTTTCAAGAATTTCTCGATGACAATTCATAATCTTTCAAAATTGTGTGTTCAACACTCCAACCCTCACAATGTTTTCAAAAGACGACAACAATTTCTCAATTGGTCCTATTTTTAAAGGGGGGGGTTTCGAAAAACAAAGTTTTAATGTTCTTGGATACATCATCAATGACAATTAATAAAATATTACCAATGTATTGCAAAACACTATCAAAATGTTCCCTAAACCATTCATGCTGACCTAAAGTTTCTCCCACAGATATATTTTTCAAACATAATTTATCACAATGTTTTTCAAAAACTAGTGTATTTATTATTATTTTAAAAATTAAGGGGAGAAAATAGTAAATTAAAATATGATCTATTCGACTCAATGTGCTGAAAGAAAAGGTTTTATGTTTCGATCTTATACCCAACAACATCTTATTTACATGACGATTCTGAAGTCATATTGGTTAGGTAGAACCAAACCTATATCCAACCAGAACCGTAGATCTACCCAAGGATAATCCAAATTAAGAAATCGCAGTCCTTAGGTATGATGGAGATGAATGTATAATGAATAATGCTGACTAGATTGAGCTAACACTGGAACAATCACACCAAGGTGGTTAGTAATACGTCCTGGGTAAGCATTGAAGGCGTTGGAAGAACGAAAAGAAATGTATGGATAAAGGGTCCTAAAGAAAGAAGCCCTCCACACAACTTAAGGTAGCAACCGGGTCAATACATATGCTGTCAGAATCCACAAGTTGAATCTGACAATGAAACGACACCATGGACCCAGTGATCAATACCCAACCTTCCCAGCCATTCAGGTTCTCCTCAACAGAAACTTGTCTCATTTGTCACAGAGATACACACGTTATCTATTGACAACACATTCTGAGATCTTTGATATTAAATAGGTGTCCAATATGCTCCAACTCCAGTACTAAAACCAAAATTGCACTAAATCGATTCTAGATCCAAGAGATCAAAAAAAATCACGTTAGGACGCATTCCTTTTCCAAACACTTGTTGAACATCATCAAGTTCTACAAGCAGTCTATCAAGATCCCCTACGCAAGTATAAGACATTGTGATATTTGCCAGAACACCGAGGAGTTCTAATGTTTTCACAATGAAGATGGAAATCCTGCATGAGCCAGCATCAAACAACTCTATGGTAGTTGACATTGCTAGATTGCTTCTATATGAATGCAGACTATGACAGCTGGATATCGATTTGGTCTAGTAAATGAATCGACCGTTGATAAAATTTTGATAAAAAGATTACAACGCTATAACGTGTTACAAAAACACTTTTATGATTGACACGTCAGATTGAATTTCAAATCAAGTTTCTCGTTATCATAACGTAAACCTGCAGGACAAGACGGTGTAACGGCAACCACAATCCATTCAAATGCACAATCTATCAAAGACATACTATCTTGAAAGCTCAAGATTTAAAGTACAAAGACTCTGCAACTCTTAAATAAAGCTTTCAAGATAGATGCTAATAGTATGAGCATGTTGGTCCAAATACACAAGTATCACAAAAGGTAGCCCGATCGCAAAGCAAGAACGAACAGAGATTACAATGCAGAACAATGACCAAGGAACACTCGAGCTTAAATGACAAAAGCAATCTCATTGATCTCATGAAGGAGTGTCATCAATGAACTCACTTCGGAGCTTGTAGCCTCAAATTTTTATTGAGTACAATAAAGAAGCTCGTCTCGTGTTCAAGACCACTCCCATCGGGGGAGATTGTTAGCCTTAATTTATTGAGTCGATACAAGAAGCACGGGTTACTCAACGATGGAGCTTTGGTCTCTAATTAGTAAACGTTGTAATAGATAATTATCGGGAATCCGTGCTCGATAGTAGAATCTAATATTTATACTTTCGGGTTAAATTCCCAAGCAAAACCCCGACCCAGAGTCCCTAGTTTATAAACAACCCGCTCGAACTTTACGTGTACGGGGTATATAAGCTTTTCTTAATTAGAAAAAGCTAGTTGTTCAATTTCTTAAAAATTAATTCATTTCACTTTTCTCTCTCATTCTCTCTCCTCTTTTCTCTCTAAAAAGTTCCAACTCGGCTCTCTTTCTCTTTCTATTTCGATTCGTGTAATTATATGTTATAAGTGAATACGGATCCTACCCGTAAACAATGTTCCATACCCTACACAATGTTGTCAGTTAACATATCAAATACTCCGAATAACTTATGAGAACAAAGAATGGCTGGTGTATGCTAACTACAAAAACACTAATACCACAAATCTCTCCCATCCGCAAACCCAAAGCCTACAAATACTTTGCCAATCATATTTGCCCAAACGACCAAAATCTGACCCAAATAATGACCAAAACCCGATCGATACCCCTAGCTACATGTAATACAAGATCTTAACAATATCTTACACAACTTTGATACGCGACCCTCACTTTTTATCTGTCCATATAAGAAACACTTGACCACCGACCCTTTATGCAGCCACAAGAAACACCTGATACAAGAAACCACGTTACCGCGCGAAAATATGAACCAACCAGGTAATAAGAAAAATTCTTACAAATCAAAATACAACTGATAACACATTGAATATACAAAACGACCTAATAGACTGTACGTAACATCCGCCGTAACTTGTCTTTTTTTGGGTCGTCGTCCAAGGGTATCGTCGATCAAAGGAACTACTAATGTTGAAGAGATAACCGAGAAAATCAACTGTCAATACTAAGGTGGGTAGCCGGCACCGACCGACCTGGCCGAAATCCTCTCCATTCATATTTTAAATTTGGTCCGTGGTCCGGTCGGTCCAGTCCCGTCCGGTCCGGTCTTACAAAAAACCTGATGATTATGCCTTGTAGGACCGGACCGAACCGGACCAGACCGACCCGGATCGGACCGTACCATTTCGGTCCGGTCCTTTGTCTAGAGTTTTGGACCAATCTGGTCCTTGGTCCGGTCCGGTCTTAGCCGGTCCAGTTTAGTCTTGGGTCTGTGCTCAGCCCTTGTCAATACACTCATATAATATAAAATCGGCTTCTACATATCATTTAAACACTGCCAAATCCTATACCCAGACCCACCACCCTTTTTGACCCTACTAAGCTCAAGCCAAACAACCCCACGTCCTTCGAAGAAATACGTACCCATCAAAACTTCCAGACTTTACCTTTGAGAACCATTTAGCAAACAACCTAATTACACAACCACATGAACAACTATCCGAATCATCGTAATAAAAAAAATTAATACAACATAATAACTTAACTAGAGGCAAACAGGAAAAAACGCGTTCACGAAGTCCTTAGCCAAAGCAAACTAAAACTCATTTTCCTAAATCCCACCTCATATTCGTTTCAAAAACACAACCAACTTTGTCAACCATGCTTCGATGGCGCCGTGATGCCGGCCTTTGATACAAACCATAAATATTGGAAACAAAAATTAAACAGAAAAGCAGATCTATACACTTAGTTTGAGATGCGTCTGAAACTGAAAAACGAAACCGATGCACATACACAAAACTTCGAACCCATCTAATTCGAGTATAATCAAATTGCCGCAAGGCCAGAACACGACGGGAGGCAAAATCTGACCTGCTGTAAATCCTAACAACAAGTAAACCCTACACAAAATGATAAACGACCTATTATTTCTAAAAACTCAAATACGACCCATTCTTTCCACAACAGATCCATAAATCCTTAACAAATGTGTCTCACAAACACAGACGAACCATTATTTCCCCAAACTGATACACGACCCATTCTTTCCACAACAAATCCATAAATCCTAAACAAACGTGTTTCACAAACACCCCACTTCCTTTCCACGCATTTTCCCTTAAATCTTCACTAACCCATTAGAAAGATTCAGTTTTTATCACAAACCCATCTTCAAAGTGTAGTTTTCTCATCTGGGTCACTTTTAAATCATCTTTAAAATCTAATTTGTAGACAAATTTTATATAAGATCCACTTTTTAACCAAATTTTACAAAAAAAGTATCATTTTAATTAACATGTATCACCATAAGAATTTTATATAAAAAGTATCAGTCATTAACAAAATTTTATGTACATGTACCAAAAGAATTAACGTGTGGCACCTATTAGCACCACAAAAATTTAGATCTTGAGTCCCTATTTTATTAGAAGAATTACCACATGCAGCGAAGATGGATATGTCAGCTTTACAAATTTGTTTTTCTTGCCAAGCAATCTATGTGATATATGAATGATTAACAAAGCATAACAATTAACAAGTAATAAGCGCAGATATAGCTAAAACCAACTAACAACACCAATCTCAATATCATTTTAGTAGCAGAACCTGATGCTGATACAACATGATCCAACTTACATCACATTTAAAAACCAACTAATCTACTCTCTATCCTATATTATTCTAATTGATTTATCACAGCATCCTCCACATACCATTTTTAAAAGAAATACATTCTTGGAAATACTAATAGTCAAAGCTTATTTAGTTGAATCTATAAAAATCTCAAATTATTAGCACCCATGAGAACTTATCAAATATTAATTTAAGACAAACCAAATTATATGAACATTAAAATGTAAATGTAACTGGAAAAAACTTGACCACATACCACTACCTTTGTATGATACGGCAAAACGAAAACAACAATAAAACTGCGCACGAGCACAACCCAAAAAATAAAAAATCATACAATTAAAATCAAATCTGAAACAACAACGATAAATTAAGGCCTTATCACTTAAAGCATTACTGTGTCAACAAGATTTTAAATGGGGTTTCGATAATAAAAATATTAGAGAATCTTACCATATCTTACTCCAAAAAGACCTAATCATATAAGTTGAACCGATCAGTGAGAGAAACTAATTCAAAATGGGGTTGTCATCTTTAGCTCTCTGACGAGAGACGAAGGCGAATGATTATCCGGTGTTAAAGAATAGGGTCAGCGGAAGCAAAACATTGTACCTAATAAAACGTTTGCTCAAAAAGGCGAGATTAATGGCCGTTTACCATATGAGGGAGGAGTTGCGAGATCACGATTTTCAAAGAGAGGAATATGATTTGGTTAGTGAGATAGATGAATGTGAGGTAACTGTTTTTATGATAGGTTTTATGATGTGTGAGTAACAAATGCCTAAAATGCCCTTTCAGTGTTTTTGCTTTTTCTAAAAACATTAAATTCAAAAAATCCACGTGTCATATTTTTATTGGTGCCTATAATAATTTATTTTAAGGTGTACATCACTTGAACATGAATCTACATATATATGTATACATATATATGTATACATATATATATATACATAGATATATATATATATATACATATATAAATATATATATATATATAAAATATATATTATAATATATATATATATATATATATATATAAAACAAATATATATTATAATGCATGCATAATAAGGTATATAACCGTATACAAATTAGTGTAAGAATAACATATGTACAACATATGTAATAACTAATAGTGTATACATATAAAACAATATGTAAACATATATGTACTATTATAAACTTATGTATATATATATATAGATAAATAATATATATATATATCTATATAATAAAAAATATATAATTAAAGTATATATAATAATATACTAAAATACATATATATATATATATTAATTGTATACATATGTGGTGTGTGTATATATATATAAATGTGAGTAAATGTTAAATATGTATCATAATATATATATATAAACTATATAAAAATAATATAATATATATAAATATAAATAATATATATATATATATATATATGTATATATATATGATAAATATATATAAATATATAATTTGATGTGTGTGTGTGTGTTGTGTTGATAAAATATAGTAAATATATTATATATATGTGTGTGTGTGTTGTGTGTGTGTGGTGGTATCATATATATATAATATAATATCAATGTGTGTGATGTGTGTGTGTGTGTGTGTGTGTATCAATATATATATATATATATATATATATATATATATGTGTGTGTGTGTGTGTGTGTGTGTGTGTGTGTGTATGTGTGTGTGTAAATATATATATATATATATATATATATATATATATATATATATATATATATATATATATATATATATATATATATATATATATATATATATATATGATTTTTTTTTTTTTTTTTTTTTTTTTTTTTTTTTTTTTATTTTTATATATATACATATATATATGTATATATTATATATACATATAAATATATACATATAATATAAATATAATATATATTTTGGTAATAATCTTATATCAAACACGGTCATTCCTTAATCTGGCTAGTTTCTAGAGAGAGAAACACTAGAGAGAATATATTCTAGAGAGAGAAAGTGTTTTCTTTGTAAATGAATTTATGACTAGCTTGCCTCTTCCAAAGTTGGAAGAGGCTATATATAGTACTTACAATATACCAGGGTAATGCGTATCCCATGACTTAAAACCGAAAACGGTACTCTTAACTATTAAACTACGAGCTATATTAAACCGTAAAAAATACACGGGGTGACCAGTCTTATTTCCTGAAATCTGACGAATCTCGCCCCGTAAGGGAGGTCACCCCTGAAAATACCAAACTTTATCACTCATCTTAGCTCGTAGCATTTTGATTCTCTTGAACATTTGTGATAGTAACACTTTTGATTCATCTTACCTTCGTCTTTTGACAGTGAGTCTTGATCTTTTCTTGAGATCATCGCCCAAGAACATAATCTTACATCATCTTGTAATGGATTGCCATCTTGTGCACTTGTGAATGAATACATGACATCAGAGTTTGCGGAAGCTTTGACACCTTTATGAGGTCTTTCATAACATCATAACAAGTGTAGGTTGTGTCTTGGCATTCGGTTATTTACTTGACATTTAGCAACAGGGAATTTCCATCTCCATCTCCATCTTGTAAGAATATCCTGAAATGAAACAGTTAGTAAATAAAGAGAAAATTGATTGAAAAGACAGTCTAAGTGTTTCTTATGAAAGACTTTTGTAACACTTTCGAGAGTTTTTGATAGTTGTGTCAAATGATAATAACCGTCAAATCTTATACTGGAACAAGTTTAGATAACACATAATTGCACCATTGTTTCTTCCATTGACACAAGTTTGATTTCTTGTAGAATCGTCACAAGTCACACTACCTAGAGCTTGTTTGATGTGGCTCTAGCGAGGATGTTTCCATCTTCATTGTGAAAAACTATCGTTTCACACTCGGATGTTCTGGCAACTCACAAGGATAATGATAGTACTCTTAGGTAAGACTTGTTTCCACAGTGTGTGAAAGACAAGAGAATTGGATATGTGTCTAACGAGATTAATTACGATCTCTTGGCTCAGACTCAATAGTGGCGTTTTGTTTTAGTAAATCGGAGGCTGGATCAAGACTGCCTCTATTCAATATCAACTAACTCGAAGTGAAGAAGTCATAGATAACGTGTTTTGTCTCTGTGAGAAATGAAACAGAATTCTTTAGAAAGATTCTGAGTGGCTATGGAGAGGTTTGCATTGCATCACTGTCCATGATGAGATCTCAATTCATCAATCATCTAAGTGATTCTGGCAGCATATTAATTGACCCGGTTTTGCCTAAGTAAATGAGGCTTCTTTCTTTACACCGTTTATTATTTATACAATTCTTTTTAATTCTTCAAGCCCCTTCAGTTCTTACCGAGACTTCATGACTAGAACCTAGTTGGGTTATTATTCAAGTAACTAGCACCATCTCATCGTCACTTTTTTTCCCTTATTCTCACTATTACTCCTTTTTCATGTCAAAATACCTAGGACTTCTACACTAACGATGTGGATTGTCCCTGGGTAGATCCTCCGGTTTATGGCTGGATTCATTGTAATAGTACCAAACCTTACAACCTTATAACCTCCAAATAAGTAAAACTTGCAAGGTCGGATTTTCTTTGGTACAGTTCTCCCCTTTCCATAAAACCAATTGAAAACACAATTAATGTACTTATGATATAAATATTCAAAGTCGTTTAGGTACCAAGTCGATTATTTTGACATTATTCCCCAGAACGACTCCCCTCAAAATGTGCTTCGTTATTCGAAAAATTGTTACATGTTTTGGCGGATTAATGAGTCCGCATAATCCTGTTCTTTATTATAACACATATTTTAATCGAATTTTCTCCTCCTTAATCAAAAAATTTTAAATCCATTTGACATTTGGATATCAATTGATTTAAATATGTTTATAAAAGTTTGGGGAGAAAAGAGTGCCCTAATTCACAAATTCGGGTATGAATACATATAACAGCTACACCCCTTCAATCATTGAGGGATTATCAATTACTCCTATACTAATCATCAAAACTAGCTACTAATGTACAAGGTATATTATTCACAATAAGAAATAAGATTGACCTTTTGATTGTAATGACGATGTCGTCACGTTGTTCTGTTGATCAGCCTGTAGTCAATATCTCTTATTCTTCCTCCAACAAAGCTTTCTAGACTTTGATAGATCCTTTTGATCTGTAGTCTTTTCTCGATTGCTGTGATGAAGTCTTTGCTTCTTCTCTTGTCATCCTCTGACCACTTCCTAGTCTCCATGCCCTTATTGTACTCGTACAGATGAAAGTCTTTAACCATTTGGTCCAGCTTTTCCATGACTCTTGTCAACGTCCCATCACTAAACTTGTGTAGCTCATTCAGCCTCATCAACTTTCTTTGATCATTTCTGTCTTTGTAGACAATGGCTCTTGGCTTAGGGACAATCGTATAATCTTCTTTGAAGTAATAGTCGGCTGCATCCCAATTTGGACGTTCAAGGTTGATCTTTGTTTGATAACTTTCAATCCCGAGCTGTAAGTCTCCCACACGATTCCTGATCACCAGGTTTCTTATCCACATGTTGACTGCTGTGTGAAGACTAGTCTTGTCTGTCTTGGGCAGATGGTTGAGCTTTTCTTGAATATTGAGTAGGAACAGATCTTCAAAATCATTTGGATGAAGATTTTTGAAATCCTTTTCCGAGATCTTGTATTCTTGGTAATCAGCTCGGCGAAGAATTATCTCTCTTAGGTAGTTGTATCCATATTTTTCAAACACTTTGACACTGATCACACTGAGAATTCGCATCTGCGATCTGACTGCTTCACGATCAGAGGGCTCACTGTGTTTGTTGATGTAGAATTCCTTTCTTCTAAACCACCAGTGAGTGATGTCATAGACCATACTGATGTCATATTCGCGTTTACTTTCAACCCACAAAGATGGAACTAATTCTTCAAGGCCAAAGTCTAGGTAACGAGCGGCTTTGAGCTTGGATATGGATAAGGCAATTTTTCGCTCTTTGTCACCTGTCAGAAGATAATCCAGATCCTTGTTGAAGAAGAATTGTGGTTGAATAGTTACCTGACCTGGTGGTCCTCCTAAGGGCAGTGGTTCATATACATTTCGCAGAATTTGATGACCCTCAGGATTATCCAAATCAACCTTATTTGTCAGCAGCTTATGGCATTCATCCATCTGATATTGAAGAAAGACGTTGTTCTTATGAAAGGCTTTAACAAGGTTGAAAGCTGGACCTTCTAAATCAGCTTTGCAGAGCTTCTTCTTTCCTGTTCGTCTGCAGAACCATTTTATGAATGACCCAATATCATACGTCTTCCTTTGAAGCTTGTTCTCCGCAGGAACTTGATACGTTGTGGCGTATGTATTTGCCCAGTTAATCTCTGGTTCCGGGAAATCATTCGGGGGAATGGTCCATTCTGGTTCAGGTGTAGCAGGTCTCTCGCTTTCTGGAATCGGCTTAAACCACGTAGTGGTCGACACCTTGGGAATGTGAGCGTTGTCAGTGTCCTCCATATCTGAGTCATTCCCTTCATCCTGCATTGGAATGTCATCTGAAGATTGTTCAGAATGTTCTGATTCGGGATCAGATCTGTGCATCGAAGAGTCAACACCAGCATCTCTTGTGTCAGTGATCTGCCATCCAGTTGAGGTAAGAGCTGGATGTTGTTTGGAAGCAGATGCATCAGACTCCCTTGGTTTCTTTGAACTTTGGTCATCATCTTTCGGAGGAGGTTGAGCTGACCCAGAAGCGGCAGAATCAGATCTTCTTTGGTAGATCTAACCTGGTTTGATCCAGTCTGAAGGCCTTAATCTCATCATCGTCTTCCATTCATCATCATATCAGCTTTCTTTTTGTGGTCTTTAAACCTTGTATCAACTTCAACTTATCCATTTGGCGTCTTCAATCGCTATTCAAAGCTTCCATGAGAGCTTGGTTATAGATGGTAGTTGGTCTTGTTTTTGTTGTTTTCGCAGACTTTCTTCTTATTCATGGTAATGAAGCGAGCACTTTTTAGATCGACATCTTCAAGAATCAACTTTATCAGTTGACTGATGGAGTAAGTTGAATCTGTTTCTCCCTCATCAGTTCCTTTTAGTTTGATATCTTTCGGACTCTTTTCAGAATCTTGATTCTGGAAAAACTTCCCCCAGCAATCACACGCTTTTTTCGGCCAGGCATCACGTGTATTTCTCGCTTAATCGGTAGTGGTTCTGTTCATTCAGAAACCTTGAGGAGAGCATCATCAAGTTTTGTTTCCTAAAATATTATCAACGTCCGCTAGGAGAAACTTGGGTTCTATTTACAAGCCAAAAAATCAGAATGAGCAGTTTCTTCTCTTAGACATCTCTTAATCCAATTTGCCACTCTTACTCGGAAGGGCGATGAATGGAGTGTTTTCAGGGAGAGATGTCGTGATTGTTGTAGCTTCCGTGTTGATTGGTGGAGGAGTGACCAGTAATGACGGATTTAGAGCTGAGACCTATGTGATAGGTGGAATCAACTGGAGAGTTTGAAGTTAGTGTCTGTGACTTGAATCCAGGTATGGTGGATTGACTCCTCCCTAACTTTAGATTGCTCCTGATCTTCTTCGGTTGGTCTTCGTCAAAAAGAAATTGATCACCAAAGTTTTAAGTGTCATCGGAATTTTTCATGGAAGACATAGAAACCAGAATGACTTTCTGGATTTTCTTCGATGACCGTTCGTTGTATGAGTCTTCAGGTTTTCATGAAACTTTTGGGTAGGCAGTCGCGGGAATTATCATCTATGTGCTAAGGGTTTGTCGCAGCAAGGACCTGTAATTTTCCAGAGGTTGATCAGTCTGGTCATTCTCTGCATAGCTCTGTGGTATGGTACAGACACATTCTTGCATGAGTAGCTATGAAATTCCTTGCTAACAGAGCTTTTCTTCAAGCTGCAGTTTAAGCTGATAAGATATTTACCTAATTCCAAAGCCTAAAGTCTGGATTAGGGACGATTGTTTTCATGCAAGTTGGGTATCTCTAGGCCCTTCGCGGATAAATGATCGGACACTTCAGAGTAAACTCTCATTTTTCATCAAGTTTTGAAAGCAATATAACCCCAGTCTTTGCATCGTGAGTTAGAGATGCAAGAACAGCTATAGAGTGTTAGATAGATTAGGGAATTTGTGATGCAGTAATGCCCATTTACGAAGTTGTGTTCTTGAAATCTCAACTAAAATGTGGAAGATAGGATTCTTCTGCATTTCTGTAGATCTTAAAGAAGTGTTCCTTTCCAATCTGTAACTGTTCTGGAGGCAATGATGGATCTGTTCATCAATCTTGTAGGTTCAGGTGCAGGAATATTCTCTACTGGATCGTATCTGTTAAAGAGAAATTATCAACAAAAGATAGAAAAATTAGCATATAATAACGTTAGATAAAGATGTATCGCCTAATGTTGAATGCCCTTGATATTAAGTTAGCACGAAGATATTCCAACTTAGAGTCACTGGACAATTGGGTTAAGTCAACATTGGTCACCTTGGTCGATGGTCATAGAGCTTATTATAGGCTCAATGGACAAGTTAACTAAGCTTGTATGAGGACAACAAGAAAATGGTCCTTTGGAATAGGCTAGAGGTTTATTGGGCTTATTGGGCCAAGACATGGACATTTGCCTAAGACGCTGGCCAACAGATCACCACCCCACCCATGCATGGTAGGTTAACATTCCGCATCAAGAATATGCCACAATTAGCTAAGACGATGCACAACAGATCACCAAAACTGCCATGCAGTAGGTTAACATTCTGCTATCAAGAATATGCAACCGCTATCTAACATTAAGCAAGATCCAAGGCATTTTAGATTATCTTAATCTCCTAGCAGACAGATTTAACCCCTACAGAAGATATTAACACTTACTCAGATTTATACACCCTATACTTTCACCATTTGACATTTTTATACACATTCAAAGAACCAAGATAAACCATTTTTAATCACATTTAATTCGCTATTCTGCCTTCAAAATTGATATGTGATTGCCATTTTTGATCTAGTGAATTATAATACCAGCTAAGTCGTTGGGTCCACTTAAACTAATGAAACAAGCATGGGAAAATAAGATGCTGTTAATGAGGAATGTGTCAAAAACTAGAAGATATCTTTCTTTTGAAGAAAAAGCGCAATGAAGCGTACACTCTCCTTTTTTTTGAAAAACTGGTTTCGTTAAGAGAATACGAAAGTCCATTGACTAGACGCTACAAACATTGATTGTTTCGGAAAGTAGCTCAAGACCGAAAAAGAGTCTCTTTCGTTGTTAAGGATATATGCACTAACACGTACATTTTAATTTTATCTGAAGATGGGGTTGCAATCTAACATTTGATGACAACCATTACCATGAGCTCAAAAAACTTGGATTGTTTTGTATTATTAGCTCATGGATCGAAATGATTTCTCTTTTTCGTTGTAAGGATAATGCACTGCACGTACATTTCCTTTTCTCTAAGGCGTACACCTTTCTTTGCTTTAAGGAACAGGGTTGCAAGAGATGCAACAGCCGCCATTTGACTTAAGGAACGAGGTTTGAAAAGTTTTGATCAAAAACGTTCATCAAGATGAAGAACGAGGCCTGAAATGTTTTTCCAAATCTTGAGACAATGAGGACCGAGGTTGAACTGTTTTGTCCAAACGTCATTTGATGAAGAACGAGGCTTGAACTGTTTTGTCCAAACGTCATTTGATGAAGAACGAGGCTTGAACTGTTTTGTCCAAACGTCATTTGAAGCATGTTCATCAGATTTGAATTCTTAAATCCTGACGTATGAGATATCAGTCTTTTTGGTAACCAAACTCGAGTCTTTAACGTTAATGGATTGACAGATTGTACATGCACTTGAAGTTGCAAGTACCTGGCACTAACATAAAGAGTTTGATTGCATTCATTATGGGTTTGTGATATCATCATTTGAACCTTTGGTGGGGTTCACTGTCAACTTTGGTTGTGCTATCGGTGAATATCTTTCCAGTTGGAACCCACCTAAGACTAACAGTCTTGAAAACTCTACCCGTTGGTTTCCACCTAAGACAAGATCTAGGAGTGTGTGGTTTCTCATGCACAGCGGAAGACTTATTGAGAGAAAACCTTTGTCCTATACCATTCTGCCTACCAGGTTTATGAGTGTGGTTCTTTGGTTCAAACGGATTGTTGTTTCTGATCTTGAGGGACTGAAACTTAGCATGAGTATTCACATTTTTCAGGATATTTATACTATACAATCATAATGATTGTTGTATTTTAAAGATTTATTTATGACAATTTCGAATCAAAAAATTGTATTAGAGTCCTAAGAAGAAACTAGAATTCCTAGAGTGCTTATTAGAGGCTCACCACTTGTCATTCTACCACTACACTTAGATACAAGGAGAACTCCTATATAAGTTTCTAGGTTTTGGTGTACAAGATTAGGAGTGGCAGTGTGCTATAGTAGAGGGCAATATCTAGACTAGCGAATCCAGGTTTTGTCTTGTGTTATTTCCTAGCAATTCCTCTAGAAAGTACAAATGAACCATATCTTAGTAACCATACGATTCTTTATGACTATTCATAGAGTAGTTAGGTGCATTTCCACCTGATGAGTTTTGCAGCCAGCAGATTCTTAAAAACTTTAGCAAATAATGAGGAGTGACTGTTTTTGACAAATCATTTTTTCTCAACTTGGGGCAAACCGTGGTCTCGATATTCCTAGGTCGTTCAGACGTAAACGCATTCGGTTGTCTAACAACTAAATGGTTTCTAGATGGTTGTAAAGGCGGTTTCCCCAAGATTGATGCTTTGGCAAACTTAGAATCCACGCTATTTCCTTTTATCTTTCTAAGTTCATTTTTTAATGCCGATTTGCCAAAAACCTTTTCCATGAAGTGACTTTTAAATCAGCATTTTCGGAAGACTTTTGATTAATTTGGAATATAAAGATTCACGGTTGTCTTTATTCTGATCTTTCGTCTTTTAATTGAATCAAAAAGTTCTTGTAATGTCTGTTTCAAATGCTCATTTTCTTTATGTAGTTGCTCATTTGCTGCAAGTAATTTAGCCACACTGTGTTCTAATTCGATGTTAATAGTTTCAATTACATCGATGTTATTTTTAACTTTGGCTTCATTACTTGTTTCCTTCACACTTTTAATTTGTTTCTTCAAGTTGCAAATTAGTGTGGTTCTGGCCAGTAGCTGAGCTTTCAAATCATTAATCACAAAAAATTCACGAAAGTCAGGAAATTCCTGATTCTTACATGGTTTGTTACTTTGAAAACTTTCTTCCTTTTGTTGAATTTGTATTTAAGTGATATACATGTTTTTTTCAGTTGTAAAAATCATTTTGAAAGTTCATGGAATTTTACTTATGACACTTATCTTTCGTTTTGAGAAGCTCAGTTTTAGCAAAGCATCCTGGTCAATCTCTCCTCCCCTATGACACATATTTGTTGAAGTAGGAGTGGTATTGCTATCAATAGTTTCCAACAGATGTGTCGTCCTAAACTGGTTATGATTGTTAGTATGTGTTGTGATGGGGGGGTCATTAGCAAGGAATAGTATGTAGAGCAGTCACTGTACTAGCAAATGGCTCTTCGTCATTTACTGGTCTGATATCTGCATCCACAGCTTGTGTGGTATAATTCCCTGAACTGCTACTTGTATCCTGCTTGTCGGGCTTTGTCCCACTGCTTTCTGTGACAACCAACCCAGCATCAACTGCTTCACGCATATTGACCTTTTCCTCTTGCCTTTGCATCTGAGTTTCAGTCTCTGATTTGCTGAATGCATTGTTTTTTTCAGGTCTATCAAAACTGCCTTTTGATACAAAATCAACGCTGTCATCCATTGCTTGACTGGATTGACTGAATATCTTGAGATGCATCTTGGACACTTGACTTATTTGATCCTCATGAAGTATTTAATTGCAACTGACTTCCATTCTTCCTTTAGTGCATTACGTTCATTTTCCCTTATGCGTAATACGCATATGTATTTACATCTTTATGAATGACCGTTTCAAGTGTATCCAGGTTCTCGAGTAACTCACGTCTGTACGCACTAGGTTCACAGCGCGTGAAGTCTTCGAAGTCTTGTTGCCAACCTTGATTCGGAAGATCCATTGCATTTTACCCTTTTGAGCAGAAATTCCTTGAATGTCGTTCTGGTGCTTGAAGGACAAGTCTTTGCATTAAAACCCATGACGATTCTCTTTTCAAGTTGTAGCCTTAACTGATCCAGATTATGAAACATTTCAATCTGAAAGTGTGAGGCTTCTTCACCAAAGAATGAGCGAAATGCTGGTTTAAATGCATCAATAGCATAAGGCGCATTAAGGAGATAGAGATCGTGAAGATGTGTCTCGAGTTGGTCATCATGTCATGCGTTGGGTGCCTTTGTTTTGCGAGCCGTTGCATCAGTTGAAGCTCTCTCTCTTTTGAATTAGGAATTAGAAGATTCATTGAATTGATATGTGAATAAAATTCATGGATTTAAGTAGATAATGTGATTGATGTTGTTGGTTTTAAAATGAAATTAACGTTCACGGGATTTTACAAGTCTATGATTAAAACCGATAAAAGATTAACGGGATTTTACAAAATCAATAGAAAACCGTGAATGATTTGATTCGGAATCAGCGGCCAATGATTTAATTGTCTAAAAACAGATAATTTTCTGGCTAGGGTTAAAGCTGTTTGTTTAAATAGGCTCACCAAACTGAAACGGGCCTTGAAATACAGATGGGCCGTGAGCTAGAACAAAAACAAGTCTAACACAAATTCCAAAAAACTGAAAAATGTCAAAAAATCATAGTAAACGAGTGTTTTGGGCTTTGAAAAATCCGTAACCAGCTAAAGGGTGGTTACAGCGTGATCCGTCTCGTTTTTCTCTTCGATTTGAGAGGTCACGGGCCTGAAACGGACTTACGGATCAAAAGTTATGGCTGTTTTACTGAAACCATTTTCTTCACACAAAAAATTCTTAGTAAACCGCTGCCAATTAGTAACTCGCTGTTTGATAACTCGCCGTTTAGCAACTCGCCGTTTAGCAACTCGCCGTTTAGCGGTTTTTAGCAACCCGCCGTTTTTGGCAACCCGCCGTTTTTGGCAACCCGCCGTTTTAGCAACTCGCCGTTTTAGCAACCCGTCGTTTTTGGCAACCCGCCGTTTTTGGCAACCCGCCGTTTTTGGCAACCCGCCGTTTTTTGCAACTCGCTGTTTTTTGGCAACTCGCTGTTTTTGGCAACTCGCTGTTGACCAGGTCAAACCACCGTTGACTATTTCCTTAAATCGTGAATCTTGTCCCCTACTTTGTCAAACCGCCGGCAAGAGTATTATTAAATAAGCAATCTTAACACCAAGAACACTAGGACGATTTTTACAAAAACTCACTCAAATTAGCTTTTATATCACAGAATCAAAGCTTCTAACATGCAATATAGTGTTAATGTATCAAGTTTAACACACCTTAAACACGTCTTTCTTTGAGAATCGTCCAAAATTAGGCAACTCTCCACGAAGAACACTAACCTTTTAAAGCTTATAATTTGAACTTTGAGCTTGTATACACAACGAAATTGATACATCTAGCCCCTCTTGATGTGTAGAACAAAGAGAAGTTCAAGATTAACAAAAACAAATAAGCCAAAATCAAAAATTGAGCCGTGGGCTTTTTCTTCAAAATAAGCCATGAATTTGAGCTTATTTTAACCAATAAGAATCAATCAGAATCCACCCCTTGGCTTTGATACCAATTGTGGTTCCTAATTCACCAAAAAACATGTATAGATCAAAAGAGATCTAGAGAGAGAAAGTTAGAGAGAGAGAATAGTTGAGAGAGAAAAAGGAAAACACACTTAAGAGTGTGTGTAAAATAACTAGATGCTTACCTCTTCCAAAGTTGGAAGAGGTATTTATAGTTCTTACAATACACCGGGTATTAGTACCCGGTTCAATACTGTTGGGAATTATATTGAGTTGATGTGACAAAACTAAAGACAAGGGACTCAATCGTACAAAGTTATATTCTACAAGCTGGTGGAAGAACTTGGTAGAAGATAATATCAAAAGAATAGGAGATTTAGTTTGTCTAGTAGTTATCTTCCTTTGTAAGTCTTATTCTAGTATATAAAGAATACAGACGTGTTTAGGTTTTAAAATAATCAGTATTCACAATGTAAACCTAAAGGTGTGTGTGTGTTCTAGGCGTCAAGTCTTTGTAAGGCGCCTAGGGTTAGTTGGTTAGTAGATTAGTAAGTCTTTTGTATCCTGATCAAATACAATGAAGGCTTAATGTTTGGTAGAAAACCTTGTGTATATTATTATTCTATTCCGCTATGTTTATTATTGAACTTATATTATCTAGAAGGGCTAATCGATTTTCAACATTGTGGTATCAAAGCGCGGTGCTCTTGATATTAGGATTCAAGGTTTTATGTCGGAAGAATGAAGAAGAAACATCAAATATTCGTATTATGGTTTTCTAAGTTTCGATTTTTATGGGCAGCTATGGTTAAAACGGCCATAACTCATTCGGTTTACCGTTGGATTGTCACGAAATTTAATCTGAAAGAATCTAACAATACATATCTACAATCTGATCGGAGCGATCGTCAAGATAAGCTTTTGATAAAAAGTTATGCTATGACGAATTTGGCTGCAGAAAAGGTATTATTTTAAGTTTTGTTTTGTGATTCAAGAATGAAAGCTTTGAGATTCGTAATATGTTATGAAGATGATAGTTGTCCGCAAGCTGCTAATTACTTCTGGTAATAATAACGGGTGAGTATTATTATTGTTTCGACTGGTTTTGGTGAGGAGGTCCGACGTACGTGACCAACAATGAACCCTAGCTGAGATGTAGTGAGCACGACTTGGAGGAACTAGATCGACATGATTATTGCAAGTCGAATTAGTTTTCATGATTGATTTCATGAAGCACGACATATTGTGATTGTAACAAGAGTACAAAGCTACAACAAGGACTAGATGGTGTGTATTGGTTTGTTCAGGGTTTCGTTGGTATTAAAAATCATGGTTGGCAGATATGGACGTGAATACAGATTTGGTTAGGATTGCATAATAACTTCCATATTTATATTAATATTGCCCATACGTATTTAATAATGCTCGATGCGAAAGGTTAGTACTGCTACCTTATTTTTAATACTGCCAAGAATTACGACAGTTTAGAAACAAAATAGTGACAGAATATGCGTCACAAAAAGGCATGGGAGGAAGGAAGACTCTTATTTGCGACGGGATGGTAACAATTTTATGACAGATAATCTGTTGCTAAGCATGATAGAAAGGAATAAGTATTACATATGGAGAAGTATAATACAACTGGCTATCTAGCGCAGTTGGTTATACATGTGTTGTTATGTATTCCTTCACAAGGTCTGGTGTTCGAGCCACAAGTGAGAGTTTTAATTTCTTATTTTGTTGTTTTTTTTTTTTTTTTTATAGGGATCAAAACATAGCTGCTTCAAGCTACTGTTCGACCAAAAGTATTAATATTGTTGTTGTGTACTTGGGCTTAAAAAGAATTAATACTGTTGGGCTTTGATGTTAATACTGTTTGATGTTATTGGTGCTGCCAACAGAAGACTTAATACTATTCGAACAGTGAACAGTAGGTGACAACAATATTGGTGAACAGCAGGTAAAAGGTTGCGTGGTATTAAAGAGTATGGGCTCAAAAGTATTGTGATGATGTATAAAGAATTCAAACGTGGCCTTATTGAATATTAGTACTGTTCGAGTATTTTATGCATGATTGCTCAAGAAAAGGTTAGTATTATTCAAGTTTATGTTTATACTGCCTTTGTCGTTCGAGAAAAGTGTTTGTACTGCTAGTGTTATCCGATAAGCAGTTAATACTGTTGGTTATATTCGATATCGGACAACACATAGTTTTGGATCTCAGATTGAACACGATGCTTCATTTATGGGGAAGCTAATAATTTTAAATGTTCTTAAACGTTTAAAAGGCTCGTATTTTATTTGATTAATTGATTACAAAGATTATTGTTTATCACTTATTTGACATTGAAGTGGAGTTTCACGGGTTTGTGTTCTTATCATATCTCAAATGGCTGACTACATTTGGAGATAACTTGTTTGTGTTTTCAATGTTGTGACGAAGAATTGACAAATCTAGCAAAGGTGTGTGATTTTTCTTATGGTGCTCAATGCTCACATTTGCTATCACTTTGGTTATGTGTCTCATAGAAGATGAGGATAAATTGTCAAGAGATTGCGGTCTCCCTATACATTGGTTTGGGTATACGTTGAAGTCACGTGGATAGTGCAAAGGAATGATGTGTAAACACTTAGAAATATTGAAAATAAAAATTGTATGGATGGTTTAGGGTGTTCTTTTTGAGCCGTGGGTATTGAAGCAAAAAGGAAGAGAGAAAGTAAAGTTTCACCTAAGAAAATGAAGAGTGTGTGTGTTATATCTCTAGCTAAGGCCTTTTATACTTCCTTGACTAGTCAAATAGACATAAGGATGGTCTTAAGGAAAGTCTTGGTCAAGACTTGGAAGAAAAGGGTCTTTGGTTCCCTAAAAGAGACATTATCTCATGATTTCTAGGAAAGGTGTTTGTAAACTAGATATTTATTGGTTCTATCTCTTTATGTCCGGTCCTATATGCATATATAGGATGATATTTTGTAAATTTTTGGGAATTAGGTATAATTGTGGGCATTTGTTGAAGTGTAGAAAAGTTTTGGTGGTTCCGGGTATGTCTAAACGTATTTTATCGCGAAACGTAGATACTTTACGTAATCAATAAAAATAAAATATAAAAAGTTGATTATTACTTTCGTAAAAATAATATATTGCTTGCTTGACGAAAACTTTAATTCGTTTGGTGTCTGTTTACGTTGATTGTTAATTTTTAGCTTACGCGATTTAACATAACGATTAAAATTAAAAGCAAACGCGTACGAGAAAAAAAATAAATAGTGAATTTAATAGCGTCGTACATTGATCAAAAATATGGATTGTTACAAAGAGTGTGTGTCTAAGGATGTTACATGTTCATATTTGCATTCTCTGTCTGATTTAAATGCTTATGCTGAATTACAATGCTTGTATCTTCTAAAGTCAAAGAATGTGAATGTCTTTCACAAAAGCTTTCGAAACAAACTGAATCTATTAACAAAGAAGTTCATAATAAGCTTTTATAGAGTTTTGCTAAACTTGAAAACTACTCGATTCCTCTTGAACTTGCTTTACAACAATGTAAAGAACAAATGAAAAACAACTCAGTTTGTAAAGAAAACGGATCAAATGTATTTCGAAAAGAACGTGAACAATATCATGAAATACAGGATTTGAAATATCAAATGCAAGACAAGAACATAGCCATCAGTGAGTTAAAGAAACTCATTGAGAAATGCAAAGGAAAGTATGTGGAAAACTCAGTTTGATAAACCATCTGTTGTTCGACATACAAATGCTGTCAACGATTCCAAAACCATCAGTTTTAGGAAAACCGACTCCTTTTTCAAATTCTCCTAAAATGAGAAGTTTTCAAACGAAAACATCGAATTAATAAAACTAATGTGTCCGAATGGTTGTTTATAACAGTCACATAACAGAATCTGCCTCAAATAGAAAACAAGCGACAAAACACTCGAATGTGCTTAAACCAGGAATGTATAGAATTTGACCACTACCACAACACAAAACAGAGAACTCGCAGTTGCCAAATCATGCTCTAGGAATACTAATCCTTACGTGTCAAAAATCTTCAGGAGTAAATCACACTACTAGTGTTATGCAGACCACAAGCTTAAGTTCTAAACAAAGTTAAAGATAAGGTCGTGCCAAAACAATAGTTCAAGTGAAGTTTAAAAAGAAGGAAGTAGAAGACCATCATATGATTTCTAGTATTTTTAAGAAAACAAAGTCTGTAACTGCGTGTAATGACAGTTCAAATTTCAGAACTTCAAATGTGAATGTTGTTTGTGTTGAATGTGGAAAATGTATGTTTAATTCTAATCATGATGCTTGTGTTTCTAGATACTTAAATGACGTGAACGCTAGAACTAAGAAGCCTAATGTAGTGCCTATTAGTGCTAGTAAACCCAAGAGAAAAATGAACAAATCTGTTGCAACACCCCATAAGAAAACAGTTGCATCAGATACCACTATTCAGAAATCCAAGAGTTACTATAAGGAGTTGTATGAGAATACAAATCAGGAATGGTGAATGGTGGAAAAGCTAAGACATGTCCATCGGAAATAATGGACACAAAGCCTCTAGGACCAAAAAGATATGGTGCTAAGATCAGAATAGATGATGTTTCAATAAGTATAGTCCCACTAAACATTGTCTCTAGGATTACTAATGTCTTGAAGATATCAAATTCCTTAGGATCCAATTTGTCCAATGTTCCATCGTCCTCTAATTCTCTTGCAGATTGTACAACTCATCCTATTCATTGTTGACTCTGGATGCACAAAGCACATGACGGGCAATCTCAAGCTGTTGTGTAATTTTATGGAGAAATTTCTAGGTACTGTTCGTTTTGGAAATGATCAATTTGCTCTAATTCTTGGTTATGGAGATCTGAATCAGGAATATATCAATTAATCAAAACGGTTATTACGTTGAAGGCCTCAATCACAATCTTTCTCGTAGGTCAATTCTGTGATGCAGATTTTGAGGTTGCTTTTAGGAAATCTACTTGTTTTGTGAGAGATCTTCAGGGAAATGATTTACTAACTGGTAATCGTGGATCCGATCTCTACATAATATCTCTTCAAGAAACACTTCCATTAACTCTAAATCTAATTTCATTGGCTAAAATTCTTCACCAACTCAAGCATGGATATGGCATCGACGACTTACACATCTAAACTTCGATTACATCACTTACTCTCAAAGAAAGATATTGTGACAAGCTTAACCAAATTGAAATATGTCAAGGATAAACTTTTTTGTCTTGTGAAATGAGTAAAGCAAAATAGAAGCTCATTTAAGTCAAAAGTATGTTCCAAGTTTCCAAAAGAAGGCTGAATTTGCTTCACATCGGACTTGTGTGGTCCAATTCGGGGTTGGCAAGCAAAAAGGAGAATAAATATATTCTGGTGATTGTTGATGCTATTCAAGATACACTGACCTTTTTCTACAGATCCAAGATGAAACAACCAGAAGTTCTCAAAGACTTTCTCACGATGATTCACGCAATCTTCAAGCTCAATTATTTAGTGTCCCGTACTGACGATGGCATCAGAGTTTCTTAAAACAAGACACTCATGCTTATTTAAAAGAAGAAGGCATTGAACATCAGACTTCCACTCCTCGAACACCTGAACAGAACGGACGTTTCGAAAGACAAAACCGCACTCTTTTTGAGGCTGCTCGAACGATGCTTTCAGCTTCGAAGCTTCCATTACCATTTTGGCTGAATGCAGTTGCAACCGCAAAATGGCCTATACTCAAAACAAGATCAATCAACATATCGGCTCTTGGAAAGATGCGTACACATCATAATAGACAGGAAACCTTCAATAATACATCTTCACATCTTTGTTGCATTTGTTACAATAAACTATTAGATGGGGAAAATTTGGATAAGATGAAAGAAAAAGGGGATCCATGTGTCATGGTGGGGTATTCTACTCAGTCGAAGGGATATCATGTTTACAACAAGCAAACACGCTTAATAGTTGAGTCCATTCATATTAAGTTTGATGAAATTATAGAAATGATGTCTGATCACAACAGTTCAGACCTCGCACCACAACGACAAGTGATGTCTGTTGAAAATGTCACTTCAGGCCTCGTTACTCAAGGACAGAAGGCGTCAGATTATGACAACTCTGACCCTGTTCCCCCAAGACAAAATGTTGTTCCTACAGCAGAAAAGACAGATTCGTCACAACAAGGGTTGGAATTTCTCTTCAGTCCTTTACTTGAAGAATATTACAATCCAGCACACGGTCATGCTGAGGACAACAACAATGATCAAGCACCGAATGCATTGTTTCAAGAAGCTAAATTTATCAATCCTTTTTGTATACGGGTACAAGAAATTGGTAAGTCTTCCTCATGCAACATTGTTAATACCGATGTGCATTCACTTCAACCACAATGTCATGATTACCGATAAACCAGAGATCATCCATTAGAACAAATTCGTGGAAATCCAACCATGCCAGTTCAAACAAGACGACAGCTTGACACAGATCCTAAAATTTGTATGTTCGCGCTCACGGTGAGTATTGTTGAACCGAAGAACATTAAGGAGGCAATGACTGATTCTGCATGGATCGAAGCAATGCAGGATGAACTTCATCAGTTCGACAGACTAAAAGTCTGGGAACTAGTCGACAAACCATTTGGCAAGATGATTATAAAGCTAAAGTGGTTATGGAAGAACAAGAAGGATGAAGATCAGACTGTAA
Source organism: Tanacetum coccineum (assembly GCA_026074375.1). Taxonomy (NCBI): domain Eukaryota; kingdom Viridiplantae; phylum Streptophyta; class Magnoliopsida; order Asterales; family Asteraceae; genus Tanacetum; species Tanacetum coccineum. The sequence goes on along the minus strand of BQNB010011470.1, from coordinate 27,218 downwards.
TTCGCAACAAAGCACGACTTGTAGCTAAAGGTTATGCTCAGGAAGAGGGTATTGATTTGGAGGAAATTCTATCCATTCCTGGTTTAAGCACATTTGTGTTCGAACGCTTGGTTGATTATTCTGAGGCAAATTCTGTTGAGTGACATGGTTTGAACAAAACCATCCGGACGCATTTGTTTTATTAACCGACATGTTACGTTTTGAAAACTTCTCCATTTCAGAGAATTTGAAAAAGGAGTCGGTTTTCCTAAACACTGATGGTTTTGGAAATCCGTTGGAGCATTTGGTTGTCGATACACACATATGTTTATTAACTGAGTTTCCACAGACTTTCCTTTTGTTACCAGAATGAGTTTCTTTAACTCATTTATCACCATGTTCTTGTTTGCATTTGAGCTTTCAAATCTTGTATTTTATGATATTGTTCACGTTCTTTTCGAATACCTTTGAAGCTTTTCTTTGCAAATGGGTTGTTTTTCATCTGTCTCGTTACAAAGTTGTAATGCAAGTTCAAGAGAAATCGAGTGTTTTCAAAGTTTTAGAAAAACTTTTTAACAAATTATTATGAACTTCTTTGTTAACAGATTCAGTTTGTTTCGAAAGCTTTTGTGCAAGACATTCACATTCTTTGACCTTGTGAAGATATAAGCATTGTAATCCAGTATGAGCATTTAAATCAGACAGAGAATGCAAATATGAACATATAACATCTTTAGACACACCACTATTCAGAAGTAGATCATAAATGTTTGAAAAATCAGCCTTTTCAGATTCAAGTTCGTCAACCTCTTTTTCAAGGGATTTAACGTACTCATAATCTTCATGCATTTCCGTTTTAAGTTCATGTTCAAAGCGAAAACTATCATTTTGACTTTTTATGGAAAGAGGCATTAATAAGGTTTTTATCAAAAGTTCCATATCATGAGCAGTTGGCACCCGAAAATAATCACTAGTATGTTTAAACCAAGTTTGATCAACAATTTCCCTAAATTGATTGATGTTAAATGTCATTTCGTTAAAAACTGTCTCTTTTATAGTGGATTTTGGAAAGGGTAGAAAGGCAACATTTTTAGCAATGTTCTAGTTTGTTCGTAACAAAAGTTTCTCCACATTGTCTTCCTAACTTCTTTTGCGCGTTCCAATGATAAAGATTACTCAGTGAGGTCCTTAAAAATTTCATAAGACTATTCTGATTAGTTAATCATGATGGTTTACTTTGTCTTAATTTAATTTGATCTTACTCTTAATTTCAAGCGTCATGGTCTCTTCCCCTTTCAGGGCAAATCTGTTTGCAGATCCGAAATTTCATATGTGATCTATACAACAGGGCTTTTCAGGATTGAACTTTCTGAGGTACCTTGGATTGGCAAGGTTAGTATACCATTATTGTGCGCATTTCGGTGCCTACATATGAATGGATCCTGAATTGATGATTATGAGTATAAACAATTTTCGTTTAAAAACTTTAACTGTTTGTCTATTTCAATCATTCTTGTCATATATCTTTTTTCTTTTAACCTTTAAATCGAAATGACCTTTGTATTCTCTTTGAGATATCCTTCAGCGTTGTGACTAGTTAAAAGACTCTTTTTGACTAAATCATGTGTTTTGATCAAGAACTGAAAATTTCTAGGGCTTTGTCTTTAAACTTCTTTAAATTTCAATGTCTTTTAAAGCTAATAGTCCTAGAGTTTCATTTAACTTTGTTGAAGAATCTCATAATCAACCGTCCGGTCATTAAAAGGCTTTATACTTTCCAAACTCATTCTGTTTGTTCTGAAGTGCAATCAGACAACTATCCCGACAACTAATAGCCTCCCCCAGAGCACTATTGGTTTCATCAAGGTTAGTTTTGCACTTTTCCAATTCTTGAGTCAATGATGCGTTTGCTCTTTAATTGCTTTAAAATCGTTTTGTTTTCCTCAGTATCAAGAGTTAAATTTGCAATTAAATTAGCAAGCGCAGCACGCTCATCAGTACATTCTGCAGAATTTTTCTCAGAATGTTGTCTTTCATTGGCAAACACATTATTTTCATCATTGTTTTGTACCTGTTCCAATGGCGTATCAGTAGAACTTGATTCTGCAGGTAAGACTTCCTGAATTTTTGCCATGAAACCGTAATGTGCTTCTAATTCCTTCTTATCAATCTCTTCTTCTGATACAATCCCACTGCTTGTTTCATCTCCTGAACTTGTAACCGATGATTGAACCTTTTGAACCGTGCACTCTTGAATCTGTACCTGACTTTCATTCAACCTTTTCAACGTCATCTTAAGCTCTTGCTCATGACTTGCTCTTTCAACCATACATTGTGCAATGGAGTCCATGTTTTGAATTATTGTTTCCTTGAAGGTTTGAGCTTCCATGGTAGTGTATGCATTGAAATCTTGTAATATTTCCCGAGCATTTGTATTATACTTGGAAAGCTCGAACATCTTTGAATGTATGAAATGTTCAAACTGCCCTTTGATCGCACGTAATTCAGAATTGGAATCCTTCTCGTGAAGTGTTTCATTGCTGAATTGCATTTCCAAATTCTGCATGTTTCGAGATAGCACAGACCTGAAAAGTCCTTCATTCGCATCAAAGAGTCGGTGAAAAGCTTCTCTAAACTCGTAGTACATTGAGTGGTTGGAGCTCGAGAGATGTTGAATTGTTGTCTTGAGTGCATTCAATTTGTTCAAGGAGTTTTCTTTTAAATTCTTTGCTTGCATCTGCAGTTTCTGTATCTCTGGTTCCTCTAAATCTGAACCCGAAGATGAAGTATTCTTTGTTTCCATTTTAACGTGAATTATGAAGTGTAAAAGATTTGTTGGATCTTAAGTGGATGTGATGTGATTGAAGTTGTGGTTATGTATGCAATTAACGTTCACGGGATTTTACACGTCTATGATTTAAACCGATAAAAAGTTAACGGGATTTTACAAAATCAATAGAAAAACCGTGAATGTATAATTGGTTGTTGTTGAGGTTTGTTTGTTGTATGATTAATGCAGTTTAAGTCCTTGTTGATGGTTTTGGTTTTGGCTTATGGTTTGATGATTTGTTTGGAATTCGGCGCAGTTGGATTATGAAGAAATTTTTTTTACCTTATTACCAAAATCTAAATTTGGTGTAAAAATAAGTTAGAAAGGCTATATAAAAAATTACATATTACTCAACTTTTTCCGTAAAAAAGTGTCGCTAAAAAGGGTGTCGTCTGGATACTTTTTTTTTTTAAATCAAACCGCTGCTGTTCTGTCTTAGCAAACCGCCGCCAATTCTGTCTTAGCAAACCGCTGCCAATAAGTAACTCGCCGCCTAAATAAAATAATCAAACCGCTGCCTTCCTTTTGATAAGCAAACCGCCAAGAACTTAAGCAACTCGCCGTCTAATTTAATATTCAAACCGCCTTGAATAAAATAAGCAACTCGCCGTGGTCTTTAAAAATGGGCATGGTAACATTTCATTTTGCTCAATATAATAATCAAACCGCCTTGACCTGTCAACTCGCCACCAATAAACAAGCAACTCGCCACCAATTTGAACAAACCGCCACGAATTTTTTTCTTATTATTAAAGTCAACTCGCCACTGGTCAACAAACCGCCTTTGACTATTTCCTTAATTCGTGGATCTTGTCCCCTTCTTCACCAACTCGCCATGATGAACACCAAGGACGAATTTTACAAAATTTCTTCAAATGAGCTTTTAAACCACGATCCAAGCTAGAACCAAGTAGTACTAAGATGGCTTATTAAGTTAAACCACACATTTACTCGTATATCTTTGAGGATCTTCCTAAATAAGGCAACCCTCCACTTAGAACACTAAAAAAAATTCGAACCTTTAAACTTTGAAATCGAACTTGAGCTTTGTTTATCACTTGTAATAGCACCAATACTACTTCCTTAGCATGTAGAACAAGAAAAACACCAAGATTAACCAACTAATAAGCCCAAAATAAGCTATGAGCCGTGGGCTTATTTTCTTCAAGAATAAGGACGGAATTTGAGCTTATTAACCACAAATGAATCACGAATCCACCCTTGAAGCTCTGATACCAATTGTAGGATCCCGTTAACACTTCATAACATATATATCATACACGAATCGAACTAGAAAAGAGAAGAGAGGTGAGTTGTTTTGTAGAGAGAGAAAGAAGAGAGAGAGAGATGAGAGAAAATAGGAAAGTGGAATTATTTAAAATGAAACAACTAACTTTTCCAAAGAGGAAAAGTTACTTATATACCCCGACACATTATGTGACGTTCGGGATAATACGAATCCACCAAGAAATTGAGAGAGAGAGAGAGAGTTGATCCTTATAGAGAGAGAATTGATAGAGAAATGAGAGAAAATGGGAAAATGAAATTATATTAGAAATGAATCAACTAACTGTCCAAAGAGGAAAGTATACTTATATACCCCGACACATTAAAGTAACGTGCGGGATATTTAACTAGGACCCGGGCTTGGGTTTTGCTTAGGATTAAACCCGAAACATATACAATATTAGATTAACTATCGAGCCCGATTCCCGATATTATACTATTACAACATTAACTAATTAAATGACCGAGACTCGTACACGTAATGAACGAACTTCCTGTTCGGCTCAATATTTTGAGGCTAACAGCTTGTTATATCGATTAGGTTTTCATAAATTAAATAGAAAGCGTCGAATAGATATAACTACACAAATTGAATTGCAACATTTAAAAAAACATTGAAAACCCGTAAGATACCTTTGTTGGGATTTGATAAACTGTTAACCATTAACAACCACGAGTACGCAGCAGATATGGATCAAGTATAGTGCATACAATTAACACACAATAAATAAACAAAAGGGTAATAAAGAAAACTAACCCTCGTAGTCAACTACAAATGAAATAAAACCAAAACCTAGAAAATGATTCCGAAACTAGTGGATAGATTTCCACCTCTATGGAATGCTCACACAAACACGTCAACAAGCACATCCGGATGCTAGTCCAACCTCACGTACAACCCAAACAACCTTTGTATGCCCTTGTACCTTGAATTGAATACCAAAACACAACCTAGTTGCTTGCAGTGAAAAACAATGAACCGAAATAGGTTTCAGACCTAATTTGGTTGTACCAAAACCAAGAAACCAAGGCCTTAATATGCTTCTAGCTTTTGTCACCTTTGAGAATGTGTAAACCAAATATCTTGAATCTGAAAAGCACCTTGTGGGAATTCAAGAAACACCTTAGGACCTGATTTGAGTTAACTGAAATTCAATGGTGGTAGAACCAAAAATCAGAAGCCCTTGTTAGGGTTTGATTATTCGGCTATTATGGAAAAGGAGATGAACCAAAACTTTTTTTGGGTTTTGGGGTTTTCTTTTTGATACCACAAAATGAGCTAGGTGTGGGGATATATATATCCTCCAAAATCCCAATCATAGTTGCATTAGGAGTGCTCCATTCTAATCCTTATCAAAAACTCTTCACCCTTTTCCTCCTTATCCCCTACATACAACAAACATGGACACTCTCTAGAACCTTCATGATATTCGGCTGATTTAAGACATCCATGAGGTTCTTGTCTTGTCGTTTGTAGTCCTTTGGTTTACAATTAGAAGCATACGTGAAGTTTATAACGCACTCTAATTGTTTAACGTGTGTGCCCCCAATAGGCTCACACATTTCTAGTCGTATTAGTGCTAATCCAACTACCATAATCCAACAGCTCCCACTTGGGAATTGGTGTAGTATACATCACATATACTAACGATGGAAACGTCTTGCAACACTCACATTCGTTTTTAAAACTAGAAATGTCTGAGATCAAGTTTCATAAACATTCTCAGTAGCATGGTTATTTATCTCTTGCTATAATCATCCCTTTGTTTAGATACCGTTAAATCATGGATATGGATCCTAACTCATTCCATATAGTTTAACCATTTAGATTCTCGTTATAGAACTTAATATAGATATACCAAATGTAATCAAGAATCATCTTGCATTACCTATTGGGTGCGGCCACACAATTATCTGATTAATTCTGGAGAGGCGCCAATGGTATCATTCTGCACATCAAGTGGAGGAACAAATTCTTTATTGAATACAAGTGTTGTGAATGCTGCTTCACATCACTTCCAATAATAGCCTTTATAACTACCATTTTCAGGTTAGCGTTTGACTTAGAATTTAAAAGTGATATCCACACATACCAGAACTTGTTTGTATTCTCAAGTCTAAGGATGACTTAACTAAACATTTTTGAAATTTTACTTATGATAACAGATCCATTAAGTAATTTTTGAAGGTTGGGGTGTCCAATATGCATCCCTTGTGAATAACATATGAGTTTGGCGGGAACCATCCATATACTCAAAGAATATAACCAACACTCACATTTGTCTTATGTAACAATATTCACATACTGTTAACCGACAATAGACATATTTAGAATGATATAATCACTCAAGGATTAAACATGCAGATATAGGATAACAATTATTATATGTATGAATAACAAATATCACGTATCTTCATTCATCAGAAAGTAAAAATTGTCTTACATCCCAATTATCCAAATATTAAAACAGATATGCATGAAACTAATTAGAAAGTTGAAGTCCAATGATGTGTCTCGGTTTCTTGGCTTAGGATTTGGTATAAGATGACGTCGACTTTATTGTACAATTGTGTAATATTTTACTTAGTTATTATGATTGTTAGTTTTGTTCCTTGTGATAGATACGTTTTATGAATACGCACACAGAAATTGATATGAATAGGAAATTGTTTCTTGACAAGAAGTTTTAAGGTGACTACTTTTAGCATGGCATGGTCCTTCCTGAATTATACATAGTTGATGAGGCCATGTATAATTGAGGACTAACGATGCATTGCTCATTTTTTGCAACTATACTCTAAGATGAGCATATCTAGTTAGCAGATTTATCATAAATGATGAAATCCTACTATAACTAGAATTAATTATTCTCTAGCATCATGTGTTACACAAACAAACACTATGCTTTATATAATTCATAAACATTTATACTGTTACTCCAAGGACTTTAGATTTTGATGATGAAGCAGGTCCTTCAAGTCCAATTCGTCCAACTCAAGAAGAAGAGCCTGAAGAACAATTCAAAGATGATGAATTTCTTGCTGATCTCAATAGAACAAGAGGCTTAAGCATTCCTGGTCCCATGCAATCTCAACCTCAACAGCCAACTCAAGCTACTGACCCAAAAGAAAAAGGTAAAGGGATATTGGTTGAAGAACCCAAAAAGAAGAAATTAACTCTTCAACAAATCAGAGCTTTGGAAACTAAAAATGATGAGGAAGTTGCTAGAAAGGTTCAAGCAGAATGGGATGCAGAAGAAGAGAGAAAAAGGTTGGAAGCTTTGAAGAAACCAAAGACTATTTCGAAGAAACCTACATCTCTTGTACAAGAAAGGAATCAAATGATGAGTTTCTTAAAGGGTCAAGGATACAAGAATTTGCAAAAACTAAAGTATCCACAAATGAAGGAACTGTATGACAAAGTTCAAGAATCCATCAAAGATTCATTCAAGGATTTTATTCCAATGGGCTCAGAAAAGGAAAAGCAGATGTTACAAGAGAGAGATGCAAAGAGACTCTTAAGGAAGAGAAAAGCTACAATTACAGAAGAACAGCCATCAAAGAAGCTTAAATTGAGGACAGAGACAATTGATGAGCTCAGAAACTATCTTAGGATTGTAGACTTTGAGAAGAGTGCACAAGATAGAGAGTCACTGGAAGCAATCTCTATGATTACAGAATTCAAGGTCATTGACTCACCCGATGGAGAGTATCTCATAATTTATAGAGCAAATAGTCATTTCAGAGCGTTCGACACTCTGTGGGAGATACTGCACATTTTGGATAGACAGGATCTACATCATCTATATCTGGTTGTACAAGACTATTATAAGCATATTCCACCAACCGGGTTAGGATTGATACTTTTGGGTGATCTTACAACCATTTGGGAGACGTCTACAACAAGTGCTGATGACTTCTGGAAGAATCAAGAAGATTGGGAAATTGTAAGATGGAGACTTAATGAATCTTCGGGAGTACATACATTAGAATTAGAGGATGGTACGATGATTCATATGCTCACAGAAAGAAGATATCCTCTATCAAGAGAGCTAATGATCAGGATGCTAGATCATGGTATGGAAGTTGAAGATGAGAGTGACATAGCTATCACATTGATACATTTGTTTATTCTATGGACAACTGAAGATGGTGATGATTCTTAAACAACTGGTATGATTTATCAAAATTTTCTTTGTAAATAACATATCTTGTTTTGATAAAAAGATTTAACTGTGAACAAGCAGTACCTTATTCAAAGTACTGCTAGTTTAAAACAAACAGTACTTTGTTGAAAGTACTGCTAGTTAAAAAGTTGTTTTTGAGATATTTTGAAGTTTTGAGTGTGCAAAAACTTTTTAAAGCACAATATTTTTCAAAGTTTTGAGAGTAACACCTGATGTTAGTGCTTGCACTACATGACAAATGGTATTCAACTCACCATGTCTAACAGACAAGAAAGAGTTTGATTCACCATGAGGGTACGGCTCTGGTATGATCTTCAAATCCGTTTATAGCTTTAATAGTTTGACCAAAACTATATGGTTCTCAACTCACCAATGTTTTATTATTGAGAGTTGGCTAGTCCTGAGCAAACGGCTATAGGTAAAGACTTATCAAATCCGTTCATGGTTGTAATGACTTACCAAAAGTCATATAGTATTCAACACACTATGATTCATGTTCTGAGTGTTGAAGTGGTTTTCAGTTCACCATGGATTATTACCTTTTCTAGGTACCAAAGAACTGACTAGCCCAAGAGTGAATGGCTACTTGGTAAAGGCTCATAAAAACCATTTATGTTGCTGAGAAACCTGCTGCTGATTGAAGAACAATCTATTTGATGCAAAGACAAAGAATTTTTGAAAGTGTTTATGTTCAAAAACAAGAGGTTTCATTTCAAGATACTCAAACAGATTGTATACAAGATACTGCTTAGAGGATTATATCTAGAAGATTGAAGACTTGTATTGATGCTGAACAAAGATGTCCAACCATCAAGAAACTTGAAGTCAAGCAAGTAGAATTCAAGTTAGGGGAGGATTGTTGGGAAATACAAGTCAGAAGGTCAAAGTACTGCCTGCTTAGTATGAAAAAGTCAAAGTACTGCCTTTATTAAAGGAACTTTAAAGGATTATTAGTTAAATGGTTACATTAGTAATTATCAAGTAATAGTTGTATTAATCATATAACAGTTACATTAGTGATTAGTATTAATTAGTATTTGTGTCATACAAGAACTGTACACCTACTAGAGTTATCCTTACGTTTATAAAAGGATCTCTAGGAAGGCATTAGAAAGACACAAGAAAAAGCATTAGTTAGAAGTATTAGAGATAAGTATTGTATTAGGGATCTGCAAACTTAGGCAGATTCAAGGTGTGATAATACAAATCGTTTGTTAAATCATTGTGTGTTCTTCTTGATACTGTTAACTAGTTTCCGCATAGTTGATAGTATTACATCAGTGTTTCATTGTTACTGACTTGGATTTATTCAAGGAAGTAACATCCTTTACAGGCTAAAGGCTTATTATACTAAGGTATATCGATCCTACAAGTGGTATCAGAGCTTGTGTAGAGACTCTGATCTAGAAGAACTTTAATCATTCGAAATCTTTCCAAACTCTAAAAGATGTCTGAAGCTGAACCTATCCCTCCCACCTCATCAGTCACTGCACTAAGAATCCCAATGATCAAGAAGGGTGAATATGACCTATGGTCCATGAAGATGCGACAGTATATTGCCATCACTGATCATATACTATGGGATATAATCACCAATGGAGACCAAGCCACAACTGATCCTGTATCCTCGTCAGGTCCAGTGTCTGCACCAAAAACTTCGCTTGCTGCTAACGCAAGAAGAAACAATGAGAAAGCTCTTAACATATTGCTTTCTGCAATACCTGATAGACATCTTCTCAGTTTTCATGATGCTGAAGATGCAAAAACTTTATGGTCAGCCATAAAAGCAAGATTTGGAGGTAATGAAGCATCAAAGAAGATGCAAAAGAATCTTTTGAAACAACAATTCGAGACGTTTACTATCGGATCTAGAGAAGAGCTAGATTCAGCATACGAAAGGTTTCAGAACATTCTTAGTATGCTTGAATTATATGATGCTAAAGTGTCCCATGAAGATGCGAATTTGAAGTTTCTAAGAAGCCTACCATCTGTGTGGCATGTAGTTGCTACAATGATTCGGGGACAACCTGGATTGGATGAATTGGAGTTTGATGATCTCTACAACAACTTGAAGGTGTATGAGCATGAATTGAAGGGTGTTTCAAATTCAAGCTCACAAAATATTGCTTTTCTGTCCACTGAAATCAAAGGCAGTACTTTGAAACAAAGTACTGCTGACCCAGAAAATATCCCAAAAGGATATACTCAGGCTGCCTCAAGCAAGGTGCAAACTGCTCCTAACTGTGCTTCCCACTCAGATGAAATCATATGTTCTTTCTTTGCTCAACAAGCATCTATGCCTACAACTCATGATGATGAAGACCTGCTGCAAATTGATGAGGATGCTATGGAAGAAATTGACATTCGATGGCAGGTGGCTATGATAACTGCAAGGATAAGGAAGTTTATGAGAAAAACAGGAAGACCCATTGACCTCAAGCCAAAGAATGGGATCACTTTTGACAAGTCAAAGATTGAATGCTTTAATTGTCAAAAGTTGGGTCATTTTGCTAGGGAGTGCAGATTTGCTAAATATCAGGAAAACAGAGCAAATGGTCGTAAGGAAAAGAAGATTGTGGCTATTGAAGATTCAAACTCAAAAGCCTTGGTGGCAACAGACAACAATGAAGAAATTGACTGGACCAAGGAATTTGATGCTGAACCAGTGACATTTGCTATGATGGCACTGACTGAACTTGAAGAAGATGATTGGAGCATGGAGATTGATGGTACATCTTTGTCTACAACAATTGCTCAAGACACACCGTCTACAAGTGCTTCATCGTCAACATCCGATATGCATCATCCAGTCCGACATCAAGGTATTGCAGAAGAAACCACTCTCGAAGACTCCCCAATCACTCACGATGTTCTACATCCTTCATTTAACCCTGTTACTGGAGAATCAGGTTCGACACAGTCATCATTTGGGAATGTTAATTCAGCGGAACCCAACCAAGTTAATCAACCACCAGATCATCTCAGAAGATGGACCAAAGATCATCCTCTTGATAACATAAACTCAAAGGACCAAAGTTGTCTATAGTTATAATGTTTAGGGATTTAAATGCAATTTGCTTTTTGTTTTCTAGCTTTATTAACCAATAGAGACTAAATCTGCCAATTGCCTAAACTTAGAATAACCTTAGAAATACTTAAAACAAAAAAAATAAAAAAATAAAAAAAATAAGTAAATAAATAAAAGAAGATAGAAACCTAAGGGACTGAATCTGCCAATCTCTTAACTTAGGATATAAAAAGGGGGCGGCGAGTTGGTTTTGGTCAAACTTATCAAAACCAGTCAACGAAAAATACACACACACACTCATACGCAACTCGCCGCCAAGAACCAGTTTCAAATCTTTGATTTCTAGTGTTTCTTGCAAAGGTATTCATCAAACCTAAATCTATATCATTTATTCTATGTGTGTATCAATGGAATCGATTTAATTCACATTAAAAAGAAAAAAAAAATTAGATTTAGTGACTAGGGTTTCGAATGTTTAAATGTTGTTTGGAAATTGAAATTGTTTTGTAGGAAAGATGTGGAATAGGGATGTGATCACTATGATATATGTGTTTAATCAGTTGGCAAACATCTGTGTGTCTTAAGAATGATTCTAGGGTCGTTTTAGATCAAAATGCCAATGTAGTGTTGTAATGTGTGATTTAGTTGCTGGGAATTGTTCATAAGGCATAGATTACTAAGTTTTGATGTATGGATTACTGTCTCAAACAATATTGAATGATTTGATTATGATTCTTGGTGGCGGGTTGACTTTTAGAAAGTAAAAGTCAGTTTGTTTGATGGTAAGAATGGTAGTAATGTGTATCTGATGCGTAGGAAAGCCTAGGAATGCCTTAGGATGTGCTTAGTTTTGCCAAAGGATGTGCGTGGTTTGAATTTTAAGTAATCAGTCCTCATGGCGAGTTGCTTATGATTCTAGGTGGCGGGTTGGTTATTTTATTATTATTTTAATGTTTTCAGGGAAACCGCCGCACCGCGGCGGTTTGGTTGAATTTATTATTTTTAATAAATTATTCATCCCGCTGGTTCATGTTATATATCTACTCACCGAGTTGCCTAATGGCGGGTTGATTCACAGCGGGTTGCCGTAATTCTATATTATTTTATTCCAACAGGTAAACCATCGTCTCTCGGCGGTTTGGTCGAATAGTTTTATATATTAAAATATTCAACTCGTCCTTTTCGAATTTTTTAATTTCAGTGGCGGGTTGGTTAATCTTATTCTAATATTCACGGCGGTTTAGTGCCTTCCTCGCGGCGGTTTGCTCGATTCTCCTAACGGCGGGTTGGCATTCTGCCTGGCGGCGGTTTGGGCTAAGTTTCATAATTTTGGCCCATTAAGCCCAATAATCTATCAAGGCCCCTTCGAATGACCCAGTTGCTTTTCTAACTCCCATCCGGGCTTAGTTAACAAGTAATTGATCATGTTGGATAATTCTGCATCCTGTGTCCTCATATGTAGATTTTCATCAAACCAGAGTTACCTCTGTTTTAATCAATCGTGGAATGACATGACTTTAATCAAAGCTAACGTTCTCTCTAACATCGTTTCTCTGCAATGTTTGTCTTCTTTGTTAATACTCTTTTGCAGAATACGATGGCAGAACAAAATGTTCCCGCTCAACCACCGACAAGAACAGATGAGCAGATTATACCTCGCTCTCAGTGGTTAATAATCGGGAAAAGCAACCTTCTTTTCAATGCTCAAAAGATTCAAAAGAACCCCATCTTTCAGATATCAGTGGACATCTTGAGTAATACCAACTTCTTCCGAGCATTCACTGCCTCAGCAAGTGTTCCTGCTATCTACATGCAACAGTTCTGGAACACAATGAAATATGACGAGAAGACTGGGGTTTATAGTTGTCAAGTTGATGAACAATGGTTCGATCTAAGTGCTGATCTTCTCAGAAAGGCATTAGCAATTACTCCTGTCATCCCAGCTCACCCGTTTGAGTTACCTCCGTCTGGTAACACGGTGATTGATTTTGTTAATGAGCTGGGGTATCCTGAACCTGTAGAAATTGTCTCCAATATACGGGTGAATTATGTGTATCAACCATGGAGAGCAATTCTAACCTTAATCAACCAGTGCTTGACAGGAAAGACTTCTGGCAGTGACAAACCCAGACACCCAGTTCTGCAAATGCTGTGGGGAATCGTCACTCAAACTAATGTTGATCATGCAGAGCTGTTATGGGAAGAGTTTACTCAAGGGATCCAGACATTTTTCTCACACAAGGCGAGTCACAAAGCCAGTCTGAAGGACCCAAAGAAGAAAGTAACTCCTCTCCTCATTCCTTATGGACGGTTTTCCAAGGTGATAATCTACTACTTGGCAAGCAATAACAACATCCATCGACGTCCTGATTCTGCTGTTCATCATACTGGAGATGATTTTATATTAGGAAATCTCAAGTTTGTCCCAAAAGGTGAGACTGTTGAAGTGTTTGGAATGGCAATTCCCGATCCCTTGATTACTGAAGCCATTCAACAATCTTCGTATTATCCTAAGTATCTGGAAATGGTTGCTAAGAATACAAAGAAAACCCCACAAGAAAGTGCAAGCAAGCAACCTGCAACAAATCGTGCCCCACTCGAAAAACCCACAACCACTACTCCAGTCAAACCATCCAAGCCAACTCCTGCTCCGACAAAGAAACCGTCCAAGAGTAAGCTTCCACAGAAAATTCGAAAAGGAAAGCCTTATTTCCAACTTGTTGACGAAGAAGAAGGTGAAGCTCACGAACAGCTAGAACCTCAAGGAGAAGGTGATGATCCCGATCTCGAACTGGCCAAGAAGATGAGTCTGGATGAGCATCAAGAAAAGAGAGAAGATGGAGGTACTGATGCTGACTTGGAAAAGGCAATTAAGCTTAGCTTGGATCCTTCCTTTTTGCCTCAAGGTCAACCACCCGTCGGAGGAGTAGCAATCAGGGATCCAGTTTCTGAAACAATTCCCAAACTACCTGAAGTAGTAGGCAAGGGTAAGGCCAAGGTAACCGAAGAACAAGCTTCTCATTTCTTGGTTGATTTGTCGAAGAAGAAAAGTACCACAGATCAGTTTATCCTTGTAAAGCGTGATCAAGCACCTCACGATTCAACAACTGGACCCTCTTCTCAACCTGAAGATGATACATCAGAGAAAGTGGTTCAGGAATCTTCTTCAACAACTGATTCAGAGCGCACAGAAAGTGGAACAGATGCCTCTGCTCCTAAAGTTGAAAAAGAACAAGGTGAAGTCACGTCTTCCATAGTGACTTCAGGAGTGGTGATTCTTGTTCAGACAGAAGACCAAGCTGGATCAGACGCTGGAAAAGCACATGAGGCTTTGGCTGGACCAGACCCTGAGCCCATGCAAGAAGACCAGACTGGATCAGACTCTGGAAAATAACATGTGTCTCTTGCTGGAGCACATGGACGAAGACTTCTACGCTACATCTTACCCCAAGGTTCATGAAAACCTGAAACTCAGACCTGACGAACATGTCATTGAAGAAAATCCGGAAAGTCACTCTGGGTCTATGTCGTCCATGAAGAATCTGGAAGACACTGATACTTATGGGGATCTATTTCTTAATGACAAACCAACCGAAGATGATCAGGAGAAAACTAATGTTTGCTTTTTGACTAATCTTACTATATATTCGATATTTTATTATATTACATATATATTTTAAGGTATAGTCAGAGCGGATCAGCAGGTCACAACTCCACCGATCAACACTGAAGCTACAACAATCACCACAACTCTTCCAGAGATCACTTCATTCATCGCTCTTCAGCTGAGAGTCGCAAAATTAGAGCTAGAAATGGCTGAAGTGAAGAAGACTGGTCACTCAGCTGCTGTTTTGGCTTCTATTAAATCTCAAGTTCCGATAGTTATTGATAAATATCTAGGAACAAAACTTGATGATGATCTCCTTAGGATTCTTGAACGACACACTGCAGATTTAATCGAGAAATACTCTGTGCTGCCTGGCCCAAAGTCAATTAAGAATCAATAATCTGAAAAGAGTCCAAAAGAGATTATCAGAATCAAAAGGGAACAAGGTGAGGAGAAACAAGAGTCAACTTACTCCATCAGGTCAACTGATAAAGTTGCTCTTGAAGAATTTGATCTAAAGAGTGCTCTCTTCAAACACATGAATAAGAACAAGACTGCAAACAGAAATCCTGCCAACTACCATCTATACCATGCTCTTATGGAAGCATTAATAGCAGATGAAGATGCCATGGATAAGGAAGTTGCAGACAAGGTTAAAGACCACAAGAGAAAGCATGATAGTGATGATGATGAAGACGATGATGATGATGAAGGCCCTTCAGCTGGATCAAACCAGGGTAAGTCAGCAAAGAGAAGAAGACCCGATTCAGGTGCTTCTGGGTCAGCTCAACCTCCTCCGAAAGATGATGACCAAAGTTCAAAGAAACCACGGGAGTCTGATGCATCTGCTTCCAAACAACATCCAGCTCTTACCTCAACTGGATGGCAGATCACTGACACAAGAGATGCTGTTGTTGACTCTTCGATGCACAGATCTGATCCCGAATCAGAACATTCTGAACAATCCTCAGATGACATTCCAATGCAGGATGAAGGGCATGTCTCAGATCTGGAGGACACCGATAACGCTCACATTCCCAAGGTGTCGACCACTACGTGGTTTAAGCCGATTCCTGAAGGCGAGAGACCAGCTACACCTGAACCAGAATGGACCATTCCCCCGAATGATTTCCCAGAACTAGAGAATAACTGGGCAAATACATACGCCACAACGTATCATGTTCCCGTGGAGAACAAGCTTCAAAGGAAGACGTATGATATTGGGTCATTCATCAAATGGTTCTGCAGACGAACAGGAAAGAAGAAGCTCTGCAAAGCTGATTTAGAAGGTCTAGCTTTCAACCTTGTTAAAGCCTTTCATAAGAACATCGTCTTTCTTCAATTTCAGATGGATGAATGCCATAAGCTGCTGACGAATAAGGTTGATTTGGTTAATCCTGAGGGTCATCAAATTCTGCGAAATATATATGAACCACTGCCCTTAGGAGGACCACCAGGTCAGGTAACTATTCAACCACAATTCTTCTTCAATAAGGATCTGGATTATCTTCTGACAGGTGACAAAGAGCGAAAAATTGCCTTATCCATATCCAAGCTCAAAGCCGCTCGTTACCTAGACTTTGGACTTGAAGAATTAGTTCCATCTTTGTGGGTTGAAAGTGAACGCGATTATGACATCAGTGCGGCCTATGGCATCACTCACTGGTGGTTTAGAAGAAAGGAATTCTACATCAACAAACACAGTGAGCCCTCTGATCATGAAGCAGTCAGATCCCAGATGCGAATTCTCAGTGTGGTTAGTGTCAAGGTGTACGAAAAATACAGATACAACTACCTGAGAGAGATAATTCATCGTCGAGCTGATTACAAAGAGTACAAGATCTCAGAAAAGGATTTTAAAAGTCTTCATCCAAATGATTTTGAAGATCTGTTCCTACTCAATATTCAAGAAAAGCTCAACCATCTGCCCAAAACAGACAAGACTAGTCTTCACACGACAGTCAACATGTGGATAAGAAACCTGGTAATCATGAATCGTGTGGGAGACTTGCAGCTCAGGATTGAAAGTTTTCAAACAAAGATCAACCTTGAACGTCCAAATTGGGATGCAGCCGACTATTACTTCAAAGAAGATTATACGATTGTCCTTAAGCCAAGAGCCGTTGTCTACAGAGACATAAATGATCAAAGAAAATTAATGAGACTGAATGAGCTGCACAAGTTTAGTGATAGGACGTTGAAAAGAGTCATGGAAAAGCTGGATCACATGGTTAAAGACTTTTATCTGTTCGAGTACAATAAGGGCATGGAGACTAGGAAGTGGTCAGAGGATGACAAGAGAAGAAGCAAAGACTTCATCACTGCGATCGAGAAAAGACTACAGATCAGGAGGATCTTTCGAAGTCTAGAAAGCTTTGTTGGAGGAAGAATAAGAGATATTGACTACAGGCTGATCAACAGAACAACGTGACGACATCGTCGCTCCAATAAAAAAGGTCAATATTATCTTATTGTGAATAATATATCTTGTACATTAGTAAGTAGTGTATCTTCGTATGATTATGTGTAGGATTAATTTATAACCCTCAACGTTTGAGGGGGAGCAGTTACACGTTTCTTACACAACTTGTGAATACTTGCCATATTTTCTCTCGAGTTTTATAACATACTTAAATCAATTGATATCCAAAATGTCAAAGGGTTTAAAATTTTTGATAAGGGGAGAAAATGTGATTAAAATATGTGTATAATAAAATTTGTGATTATTAGGTCTCATGTATATTCTCCGCCCAAACGTGCCAAACAATTTCGAATACCGATGCACCGTTTGAGGGGGAGCGTTTCTGAAAAATCAAAAAAAAATGATAGAGGTACTAAACGCTTTGATAGTTATATCATAAGTACCTCAATTGAATTTTCAATTGGTTTTATGAAGAGGAGAACTGTACCCAAAGACTGACCAAGCATTTTACTTTATCAGAGTTATAAGGTTGGTAAGGTTAGGTACATGTTCCAATGATCCAACCAGAACCGGAGGGATCTACCCATGGACAATCCACTAGTTAGTGTAGAAGTCCTTAGGTATGATATTAAAAAGGAGAAAAAGTGATGATAAGGGAATGGTGCCGACTGAGATGGAGCTAGTACTGGAATAAACCCAACAAGGTTCTAGTCATGAAGTCTCGGTAAGCACTGAAGGGGTTGATGAATTAAAAAGAATTGTAAGGATAAAGGGTGTAAAGAAAGAAGCCCTCCATACACTTAGGCAGAAACCGGGTCAATACATATACTGTCAGAATCACTAAGATGATTGCTGGCATTGAAGATAGTCATCATGGACCCAGTGATGCAATGCACAACCCTCCCTAGCCACTCAGAATCTCTCAAAAGATTTATGTTTCACTTATCACGGAGACTTAACATAAAATCTATTGACTTTCTCACTCCGAGTCAGTTAATATTGAAAAGGTGGCAGTCAGCTCCGCCCCCGATCACTAAAACTAAAACGCACTATTAAGTCTAGAGCCAAGAGATCATTAATTAATCTCGTTAGGACACATTTTCAATTCTCTTGTCTTTCAAACACTGTGGAAACAAGGCTATCCTAAGAGTCCTAATCATTATCATTATGATATTGCCAGAACATCCGAGTGAAATGATGGTTTTCACGATGAAGATGGAAATCCTGCTAGAGTCTACATCAAACAAGCTCTTGGTAGGTGACTTGTGCGATTCTACAAGAATCAAACTTGTGACAACTGGAAAGAAACGATGGTGTGATTCAACGTGAATCAAACTTGTTCCAGGGAATGCATTGACGGTTATTGAACGTTTGACAAACAATCAAAACTCTCAAAGTGTTATAAAATATTTTCATATTTAACACTTAGACTGAATTTTCAAATCAATTTTTCTCTTTATTGCTAACTGTTTCATTACAGGATCATTTAAAGATGGAGATGGAGATGGAGATACCCAGTTCCAGCAATGTCAAGTCAATAACCAAATACCAAGACACGACCTACACTTGTTATGGAGTTATGAAAGATCTCATAAAGGTGTCAAAGCTTCCGCAAACTCTGAGATCATTAATTTCTTCACAAGTGCACAAGATGGCGATGCATTACAAGATGATGTAAGATTATGTTTGGCCGATGATCTCATGAAAGCTCAAAATCACAATCAAAGTCAAGTCAATCACAAATCAAAAGATCACTACCACAAAAAGAACAAGATATCAAAAGAAGAACCAAATATCTACGAGCTAAAGAATGAAGTGATTAAGTTTAGTATTTTCAGGGGTGACCTCCCTTAGGGGGAGATTGTTAGATATTAGAAAAAGACTCGGTCACCCTGTGTATTTAACTGTTTGTTAATAGCTCGTAGTTAATAGTTTAACGTATGACTTTCGGTAATTAACCGGGTACTAATACCCGATTTATTGTAAGTACTATATATTCCTCTTCCAACTTTGGAAGAGGAAGCTAGTTCATTTTATACATTTTCATTTAACACATGGTTTCTCTCTCTAGAAAAACTCTCATGTGTTTCTCTCTCTAGAAACTAGCCAAATCCAAGAATCGAACCCGTGTTATGATTTATGATATACCACAATATGCAATAATATCAATACTATATCACCCATACACAGTTGCGTTAAGTTTTACAAGTTAAAACGTGGCTTTCATAGAAATAGAATATTTATTTTTATGTTTTCATAAGTTCCAAATGTTTACGAGATGCCTACATTGTTGTCCGACAATTCATTGGTTATACGTCCTAAGAATGCAAGCCCAGACTTTCTGAAAACTAGAAGTTACGTACTTTAAAAAGTTAGTTTATCATATTTTCTAGTTCAGACTTTAACTGCCTTAAAAATCGTGTCCAATCAGGCTGGTCGCAAAGATTGGTCAATTTTCAGACTTAGAAAATAATTGAGTTTTATTTCAGCATGTGCTGACTGCGAGGTCAGTGTTTTGGGGGACCATAACTTTCTTATATCAGCACCTTATCGGGTGATTTCAGGGGCTGTGGAAAGCTATTAGCCCCGGATACAATAACCTAAACTATCACAGGATCTAATTCTTACTCTAAAGGCCTCAAATTCGAGCTCAAAATATGCTACTCGCGGTTGTTCCTATGTTTTGACAGTTTTGTATTTAAAAACGCAGATTTTCATTTGATCGTATCTTACTCGTCCGAGGTCCGTTTTTGGTGATTCAACTTGGTAAATTCATTTTATAGTGTCCTCTACATGACCCACTACTAAAACGACCCTAAAACCCATCCTAGTGTGATCGTACAATGCTACCCATTTCATGATATTTACTATTTTCAAATCTTTTAATTTAAGAATAAGACTACAAGATTATTATCGTTTGGCCTAGGTTTCGAACATAACATATAGGGGACCTTATAATAATGTGTAATAACAGAATCATAAGTTAAAAATTCGTTTTAAGTCGTTTTCCAAAAAAACGCATGTACATCAGATTGTTGTGAAATTTTTATGCAACAACTTCGCTTTTCAAGCAACGTACGTATATTGGTGATATATAACGAACATGTTAAGATTTATATGAATGAAATACTGTATGGAGAATGTGTGTTTGCTTATAGAAAACGTAAGGACGAATGCGTGTAAAACTTGACCCAATGAAGATGATGAATACTTGAATATCTCTACCCTTCACGCATACAAAACCAACACCCAACCAATATTTACCCGCGACTATTTTGCACCCCTTGTGACCACGAACCTGATCTTACAGCCTAGCTATGGTCGGCTAACAGGAACAGTGCAAATCAAAGTGACTTAGTTAGGGTTTTTAAACTTAGGGTTTCTTATGATGTAGATGTAAGATTGGAACACACTTAGTGAGTCATGTTCTTTATAGAGTGACTAACAAAATGGTGTTTAGGGTTTGCTTATGGTTCGAATAGAAAGAGGAAAAGATAAAAAAGAGATTTGGTGTTTGTGTTTGTGTTGGTTTTGTTCGAACAGGAGCAGGAGAGCAAGGAGAAAGAAAAATATAAAGAGTTTCTATGTTTTAGTGGTTGCTGTGATCGCACTCAATATCAGGGGAGAAAGAAAAGTAAGGCTTATTTATAGGATAGTGAAACTTGGAGAGGTCCGATTTACCTAATGGTTATTAGATGGTAAGGGATTTCTTGGTTTAGGAAAACATATGCTTTCCTTGTAAGGTTTTTGGTGTGGTTTGTTTATTATGCCAGAAACAAGGACGACACTTTTCTTAATCCTTTGGTTTTAACTACAAGTCTATGAGGTTTATACTAAGGTTTAAACACAAAGATGATCTATAAGAGGGACCTTGAAATTATGCTTGTTAAAATAAAAAATTAATAGGTCTAAATGTTTCTTGTTGGAGCCGGATGTATACAAAAAGAGAAAGAGTGAATGTGTTATTTTCTTTATAAATTATTGAAGAAGTGAGGTAACTATTTAAATAGCCAACGTAGGTATGGTACACATTGTTTATTCATGGAAGACATGTTTAGAAGTGACTACACCAAGTCATGCCAATGTTGGCGTGTGCAAGAGCAAAGAAAGGATGGAAAATGACACCTTGGTGGCTATTAACCAAAAGGTTAAGTGGTTTCTTGCAAAAATATCCACAACTAATTTATCCTATGAATTATATAAGTAGGTGACGGTTATGAGAAGTTTTATGGGTAAAAAGTGAATAAATTTTAGGTATTGTATATAAGTGTGAGTATTTGGTTAAGTGTAAAAATGTGATGTAGTTTTCATGCATGCATAATTGTTAATATTGCAAAACGTAAACGTTTTATGTAACGAATAAAAAAATGCAAAGTTATAAATTATTTTCTTAAAAATAATAAAACACTCGTTTGATGTAAACTTTTATTGGTTTGATTCCCGTTTACGTTGAATGTTGTCTTTTAGTTTACGCGATTTAACCCAAACGTTGAAAAATAAAAGTGAGCGCGTAAAAGTTTAAAATAATTAGTTGAATATTTATTGACGTAAAGGGCGCGAAAATGTAAATTGTTACAGTCTCCCCGTGTTAAAAGAATTGCGTCCCGCAATTCAGTTCGAGTTGTCTTTCGGAATAGTGTTGATGAAAAGGTGTAGATATTCGTCTTAATCCTCCTAATATGTGCTAAGTAGGTTTGTCATCTAAATGTTTTTAACTCCATGTTTATACCAGAAGACCCTTAGGATTTGGTGTGGGTTGATGTCGGCTCTATGTAGTAAGATGGTGTAAAGGTCTATCTAATTACTATGATTATTAACTCAGTTTCTCGTGACCAACACGTTTTATGAATACGCACACAAAACTTTGCTCTTTAAGAACGTAAGTAGAAAATTGATTTTTGACGTAAATTCGGAGGTGACTACTTCTCAGCATGGCATGGTATTTTCCTGAATTATACATAGTTGATCAACCTATGTATATTTGAGGGCTAACGATGCTATGCTCGTTTTCGTCAAAATAGTGTTATGTATAAAGTAGTGTCAAAATGGTTTACAATGTGAGAAAATAATTTACCAGATAAGAAAACAAGGTGGTTTACAATGGGGCAACGAAATGATTTGCGAGATGACCAAACGATGGTTTATAATACAATAGTTAAATATCTCAGGATAGTAAAATGATTTGTCCACAATAGTAAGATGGTTTATAATGTGGTAGTGAAATGTTTCATAAAGTCATAATATTTTAGTAAGTGACTTGCGCAAATAAGTAAAGAGTTGAAATAAGATTGAAAAGATTTTCACAATACCATAATTTGATAGATAATTGGGTTTATTGTTTCTTCTCACCAAAAGACTACATGGTTTTCTTGATACTACAACTTCCAATACAAGTTAATACGTAATTCCTAGAACAAAGTATCTATGAGTGACGTTCGAGCTGACTGGTCACAAACTCCTGGAGCTTCCTGAAGTTCTCTTGGTCTTGTCGCTGAGTCTCCTGAACTGAAGTCAACTGTCACTCCAACTCCATACGAGCCCTTTTTTCCTGTCTGCGAGTAATTTTATCGGTAGCCTCCATGGTCTTAAACCTACCGCGTAGGGAAGCATTCTCCTCCTCGGCCATACCCATTCTGAATCTCAAGGCACTCACCTCCTCATTAATAGGCACCCCTTGCAAGTGCCCATGGATGCCTCGAATAGCCTCCCCGTGTTGGGCTAGTGTCCTCACCACGGTCGCTGCAGGGAAAACATCAACGGGGGCAGGGTGAACAATATCCACTCTGATCTCGATAGGATCTCCAAGATTCCTTTCTGCAGAGATGGGAAGAGTGGGTGCATCCATAACCTGCACAAGCAAAAGTTTATATAAATCGTCTTTATATGAAACCATGCAAGATGCGTGCAGTATGGATGGATGACGTGATGCAAGGTGATGTATGGTAAAATGAATATGCACTCATTGCATGAATGGATATGTGACATGATGAAATGAAATGCCTCATGGCATATATAAATGATGGTATCCTATAAGGTAAATTAATGTTTGCTAATGTTTGGAACCTACGAGCTTATAGTACTACCTTGCCTTAAGAAATGTTCTAGTATTTATATAAATAACTCTTATATAAATAAATGTAAGATATACGTAAGGAAATGTAAATATATGTATCTTTCTTTATATATATATGTCATGTAAGCACGTATATAACCTATGTAAGCACTTAGTATAACCAACTAATGCTAAAATGGTGCATGTCATGTCAGCATGTATACTAGATGCAAACCCGTAATGTATGTATGTCCCTTAAAAACTTTTGTATGGTGCAATGTTTGAAAACGGTTATAGTCTAGGTAAAATATGCAACCTAGTTCTCTATAATCTTGGCTCTAAGACCAATCTGTAACACCCCTAAAATGGGTCGCAGCGGAAATGATGTTCCGGGAGCGTTACTTCATAATACCATTGCACCAGTTATGAGAGAACGACCTCTAAGTGTCGTTTTGAAAAGTAATCTTGTATTATTTGGACTCCAATGCACATCAAGTAAGCACCTAGCACTTATGTACCTGAGAAAACATGTTTTAAAACGTCAACAATAATGTTGGTGAATTTATAGGTTTATAAATTTAATGAAGTGGATAGCAAGATTTCCCTGTAATAGAGTAGCAATTACAATATCACAAAAATATATTACGAAATGCACTAAGCTCATGACAGTGAAGCTCAAAAATGTATGTATCAACTACATATAAATAATGTGCCCAATGTAGATGTTCAACCCGTAACATCTATGAATCTGACATGGTATGCGTTCGTCGTTCCGTTCAACCGGAATACTAGCAAGCGCTACTTGCCCGAACGGGGGTGTTAATTCCCAAATAGATCTATTCATAACATTCGCGCTCACAATCCAGTAATTAACAGTTCATGATGAAGGGCATAGTGGGTTATAGCTACTTAGGCAAACTCGTAATATTTGAATTAAAATGTACTTGAATCCATTTTGTAAAACAAACATGATCTCATCCCCGAGATTTGATAAAAGATTGAAAAGTATAAGATGGGGACTATAAACTCACCTCTAGTAATAGTATTATCGTCAATGAAAAGTAAGCACGAAAAACAAGGCACGGAAACTACAACCTAAATTAATAATATGCCTTTAGAATAATAAAAACTAGCGTGCAATAATGCAAATGCAATAATATCAGTACTATATCACCCGTACACAGTTGCGTTAAGTTTTACAAGTTAAAACGTGGCTTTCGTAGAAATAGAATATTTATTTTTACGTTTTCATAAGTTCCAAATATTTACGAGATGCCTATATTGTTGTCCCACAATTCATTGGTTATACGTCCAAAGAATGCGAGCCCAGACTTTCTGAAAACTAGAAGTTACGTACTTTAAAAAGTTAGTTTATCATATTTTCTAGTTCAGACTTTAACTGCCTTGAAAATCGTGTCCAATCAGGCTGGTCGCAAAGATTGGTCAGTTTTCAGACTTAAAAAATAATTTAGTTTTATTTCAGCATGTGCTGACTGCGAGGTCAGTGTTTTGGGGGACCATAACTTTCTTATATCAGCACCTTATTGGATGATTTCAGGAACCGTGGAAAGCTACTAGTCCCGGCTACAATAACCTAAACTATCACAGGATCTAATTCTTACTCTAAAGGCCTCGAATTCGAGCTCAAAATATGCTACTCGCGGTTGTTCCTATGTTTTGACAGTTTTGTATTTAAAAACGCAGATTTTCATTTGATCGTATCTTACTCGTCCGAGGTCCGTTTTTGGTGATTCAACTTGGTAAATTCATGTTATAGTGTCCTCTACATGACCCGCTACTGAAACGACCCTAAAACCCATCCTAGTATGGTCGTACATGGCTACCCATTTCATGATTTTTACTATTTTCAAATCTTTTAATTTAAAAATAAGAATACAAGATTATTATCGTTTGGCCTAGGTTTTGAACATAACATATAGGGGACCTTATAATAATGTGTAGTAACAGAATCATAAGTTAAAAATTCATTTTAAGTCGTTTTACAAAAAAAACCGCATGTACATCAGATTGTTGTGAAATTTTTATGCAACAACTTCGCTTTTCAAGCAACGTACGTATATTGGTGATATATAACGAACATGTTAAGATTTATATGAATGAAATACTGTATGGAGAATGTGTTTTTGCTTACAGAAAACGTAAGGACGAATGCGTGTAAAACTTGACCCAATGAAGATGATGAATACTTGAATATCTCTACCCTTTACGCATACAAAACCAACACCCAACCAATATTTACCCGCGACTATTTTGCACCCCTTGTGACCACGAACCTGATCTTACAACCTAGCTATGGTCGGCTAACAGGAATAGTTCAAATCAAAGTGACTTAGTTAGGGTTTTTAAACTTAGGGTTTCTTGTGATGTAGATGTAAGATTGGAACCCACGTAGTGAGTCATGTTCTTTATAGAGTGACTAAAAAAATGGTGTTTAGGGTTTGCTTATGGTTCGAATAGAAAGAGGAAAAGAGAAAAAAGAGATTTGGTGTTGTGTTTGTGTTGGTTTTGTTCGAACAGGAGCAAGAGAGCAAGGAGAAAGAAAAATATAAAGAGTTTCTATGTTTTAGTGGTTGCTGTGATCGCACTCAATATCAAGGGAGAAAGAAAAGTAAGGCTTATTTATAGGATAGTGAAACTTGGAGAGGTCTGATTTACCTAATGGTTATTAGATGGTAAGGGATTTCTTGGTTTAGGAAAACATATGCTTTCCTTGTAAGGTTTTTGGTGTGGTTTGTATATTATGCCAGAAACAAGGACGACACTTTTCTTAATCCTTTGGTTTTAACTACAAGTCTATGAGGTTTATACTAAGGTTTAAACACAAAGATGATCTATAGGAGGGACTTTGTACCATTTTTAAGTATACTGAAAAGTGTGCTATATTACCCATTGGACTTGAAATTTAGGCTTGTTAAAATAAAAAATTATAGGTCTAATGTTTCATGGTTTGGGGGCAGGATGTATACAAAAAAGGAAGAGTGCATATGGGTTATTTTCCTTTATAATATTATAAGGAAGTGAGGAACTGGTTTAAATAGCCAACGTAGGTATGCTACACATTGTTTATTCATGGAAGACATGTTTAGAAGTAACTACACCAAGTCATGCCAATGTTGGCGTGTGCAAGAGCAAAGAAAGGATGGAAAATGACACCTTGGTGGCTATTAACCAAAAGGTTAAGTGGTTTCTTGCAAAAATATCCACAACTAATTTATCCTATGAATTATATAAGTAGGTGACGGTTATGAGAAGTTTTATGGGTAAAAAGTGAATAAATTTTAGGTATTGTATATAAGTGTGAGTATTTGGTTAAGTGTAAAAATGTGATGTAGTTTTCATGCAATCATAATTGTTAATATTGTCAAAACGTAAACGTTTTACGTAACAAATAAAAAAAATGCAAAGTTATAAATTATTTTATTAAAAATAATAAAACACTCGTTTGATGTAAACTTTTATTGGTTTGATTCCCGTTTACGTTGAATGTTGTCTTTTAGTTTACGCGATTTAACCCAAACGTTGAAAAATAAAAGTGAGCACGTAAAAGTTTAAAATAATTAGTTGAATATTTATTGACGTAAAGGGGGCGAAAATGTGAATTGTTACAAATTTTTCATCTCAAAATCGATGTTAAAGTTCATTCGTTCAGTTCCAACTCCGAGATTGAGTTGCTTCTGTTTAACTCGAATTACTGCATCGACAATGTGAAGAAAAGGTCTTCCTAAGATAAGAGGAACTTTAGTGTCTTCTTCCATTTCGAGAATAACGAAATCAGCATGGAAGGTGAATTTACCAACTTCAATAA